>AWOL01S0042783.1:4856-21500 GCA_000715115.1 Nicotiana otophora
CCGAGGGACGTGCGACACGATCCATAGATGCATATATCCTGCCGAGGCGTTCGGCCCGCTCCACAAGAAAGGAGGACATTTTCTTATGTACCTCCGGAATGAAAGTATATTTATTATAAGATAAATTCAGGAGGAAGAATAATTTCTCTTAACAATTAATTAATTTAAACAGAAATTCAAGCATATGAGATTTCCATCCTTTAATATTTTTATCTAACAATTCACAACATATATATAAATATATCAAATAATTTAATTAAGTAAAGACTACCATTTACACAAGTAATTCATGCTTTTGAGTCTTAAACTACCCGAACTTTAGCATTAATAGCATCTATGCACGGACTCTCGTCACCTCCTGCGTACGTAGCCCCCACAATTAGCAACAATTATTTAATTTAATCACCTATGGGGTAATTTCCCCCTCACAAGATTAGACAAGAGACTTACGTCATCTTGCTCTAATTTAATCCACTAGAAGGACTTTAACATGATTATCCAATTGTGACTAGCTCGAATCTAGCCAAAATAATTAGATACAATCAAAAAAGTACTACATTTTAAAGAAAAATTCCGAAATTAATTAAATATTTGTCTGTAGGGCCCACGTCAGCGAAAGTTACGAAATCCGACAACCAATTCAATTACGAGTCCAACCATACCAGTTTCACTCAAATCTGACTCTGAATCGATACCGAAATCTCAAAAATTCGTTTATATGAAATTTCTAAAAAATTCCCAAATTTCAATCTCAAAACACTAATTAAATGATGAGAACAATGATATATTTGTGTTTATAGACCAAATCCGAGTTAGAATCACTTACCCCAATGTCTTTCCTTGAAAATCTATTCAAAATCGCCTCTGCTCAAGCTCCAATTTATTAAAAATGGCGAATGGGACTAATGCCCTCTTTTTATAAAACTGGCGAGACAGCATTCGGAAACTAGACCTCGAACAGGGCCTCGATCGTGGCTTCGATCATGGCCCTCGAGTCTAGGCCTCGATCGTGGATTTGATCACATGCTCGATCCTGGACCTCAGTCATGGCCTTGATTCTGGCATTGAGCCTGGTCCTTCGATCATAGCCTCAATCATGGCATCGAGCTTGAGCCTCCAATTGTGACCCTCGATCTTGGGTCTCGATCCTGGCCCTCGAGCCTTGCCTTCGATCATTGCCCTCGAGCTGGACCTTTGATCATGGCTTCGATACACAAGCTCGATCCTGAGCCTCGTCAACCCTGGGCTCGATACCTGCCCAGAATGTCCAACAAAAGAGGAAAAATTGCACCAGCTTTTTAAGTCTAATTTTTGATCTGTTAACCATCTGAAACTCACCCGGGGCTCTCGGGACCTCAACCAAATATACCAAGAAGTCCTAAAACATCATACGAACTTATTTGAAATCTCAAATCACATCAAACAATGCTAAAATCACGAATCATGCTCCAATTCAAGCTTAATGAAACTTAGAATTTTCAACTTCTACATTCGATGTCGAAACCTATCAAATCAACTTCGATTGACCTCAAATTTTGCACACAAGTCATAAATGACATAACGGAGCTATGAAAATTTTCAAAACTGGATTCTGACTCCAGTATCAGAAAGTCAACTCCCCGGTCAAACTTTCAAACTTTAAATTCCTATTTTAGCCATTTCAAGCCTAATTNTGTCGTTTGCACATAATGCTGACCGAAGTCAAACTTGGTCTTTTAAGGCTAACTTAAGGAACCAAGTGTTCCGATTTCAACCCAAACACTTTCAAATCCCGAACCAACCATTCCCGCAAGTCATAATTTATTAAAAGCACATTCGAAAAGTTTTATTTAGGGGAACGAGATTCTAAAAGTCAAAACGACCGGTTGGGTCGTTACATTTCTTAGATGATTCAGCAACATGATAAAGAGATGCAAGTCTTTCCTTTAATTCCACTGCCTAAATAGGAAAATGCTTATTAAACATAGATAACAAAAAAATCCTAAAAAAATAAAAATTCCTGTTCAAAGCTCATTCGCCCTTGTTGAAAATATGGTGGTGAAAGAGTGGTAACCAAGTTCTCCAGGACTAAACTCATCACTGCCATTAAAATGCAGATTGTGAATGATTAAGCTCACAAAAATAACCAAAATGAAGAGAGAAAAAAATGAGGAAAAAATTAAGAAAAGGAAAAGAAAGAACATCATCCTTTCTCCAAATTAAACTTTGGCACTTGCTGCTGTTTAAAGATACTGGCACTCAGGCAGCGCTTTTTATTTTCTTCAAGACAATTTTATAGGACGTTGGAATCTCAGGTTCCGGGCGGAGCTAGGGAAGCAGAAGGTTTTTTTTTTTTTTTTTTTTTTTTTTTTGGAATTCCGTTGATGAAAATTCTGCTTCCGCCAGTGTCTCGAGCAGCCATAACCTAGTAACCTAAAATACAGCCTCCGAGGTATCTGTCTTGTTCGAGTTTTCTGTCAAGGGAAGATGAAATGGTTGATACATAAGCTTCTTCTTCATTGATGGTATCCAACTTTTTAGTCAGTGAACATTTTGGCATAGGGATAAACTTTTGTGGAGCAACTTCTGTTGAGAATCTCATTTTAAGAATTTTGGTCATTGTATTAATTTCAGCTGTTTTTTCAACAAGCCAAAAAAAGAAAAAATTGTTGAGGGAAAGAGGTAATAGAAATTTGAAGTAGTTGCGATGATAAGTGAATTGCAGATATCAAAAACTTATCAGCGTATTTAATTTATAGAAAAAATTTATTACACTATCGACGTAACACGTAAATTCAATAAAAGATACGTACTATATAGTTGTGTCGTGTCCAATACGTTATGTACAGCCGTCCTTCACTTTTTGCATTAAATTGCATGAAAATGTCTTCTTTGGTGTAAATTGACTAAACAGCGAAACCCTTGTAAAAGAAGGGGACCAAAAATCTTGACAAGATTTCCTCAGCTTCAAACGTTGTTCTGACCTTTCTTCATCTTTAGTTAGCATGATTCTGTGTTTGAACTTTTACAGACTAAGAGCTAATTAAGCTTATGATCATGAAGGACTTAATTAACAACAAGAATGGGTTAAATAACCAAATTAAGTTCATTAATATCATAGTAGGTCAAATATTGCAGGAATAAGGATGTTATTATTCTTAAAATTCTAATTTTATTAGGACCCCGTACAGTTGGGAGTGTGTGAACAAAGTCCCACATGAAAAGAAAAATAACCCACTTATAAGGAATTAGATACTCTTAATGGCGTAAGGCCTTTTGGGGAAAACCGTGCGGGCTTGGCCCAAAACGGACAATATCACACCATATTAAGAGTATCTTTGGACCGTTTTACCTCAACAACTGGTATCAGAGCCAATGGATTGGCGATACGAGTATGGAGATGGAAAAGTGATGGCGTAGGGTCCGGTTTAGTGCCTTTGCCCTCTCTATGGGCCCGTTCACTACCTTTACCCATAGCTTCAAAGACGCATGCACAGCCTCTCCTTGGGCTTTGGAGACCGTAAATACTCGGATCATATGGGTGTCACACAGTTAATCTCCAATTTAGCCCATAAATAGTGATGGGTCATGTGAAACTTAGTTCAAGTGAGAGATTATTGAAAGTGTGTGAACAAAGTCCCACATGAAAAGTAGAAAAGAAAAATTAAATAAGCTACTTATAAGGAGTTGAATACCCTTAATGTAAGGCTTTTTGAGAAAAATCGTACGAGCTTGATCCAAAGTGAACAATATCATATCATGTTAAGAATATCTTTGGATCGTTTTACCCCAACACATACCTATTCGGAGGGAGTGCGGGAACAAAACCTTTCAAGCAATATTTGCACTTTTTATTGTTCCTTTTTACTTTAAGTGAACAACTTGACTAGGCATCGAATTTAGGAAAAACTTTTGAAAGTTAGTGACTTTATACATGTAATAATATTTGTACGATTATAACATTATATTATTAAAAATAAAATTAAAAAATTATAATTAAATCATTTTCAAATACTATTGAAAGAGTTTACGGAGGGATTACGTAGTTATTAGACTCTTTCATAATGCCAAGAGTTACAACTTTGCTTGTCCTTTCAAATGAATTAGGGTCGTTTGGTATAAAGGATAAGGTGTGATAAGATGTGAGATTAAATTTATACTATATTTGGTTGGCGGTATAAATTTATCATGAGATAAATGTATATTCCTCCAATCAAACAAAGTATAAATTTGGAATTATTTTATCCATGTCTCATGTGGTATAAATTAGTTGGAATTATAATCTAAGGATTAAAATCCCGGGATAATTTAATCCGCGTACCAAACGACTGCTTAAGGTACACTAGTCAAGTCAAGACAATCTGATTTCGTACGTGCTGTTTCAGTGTACCAGCGGTGTCATGACTCCGCGTCTTTCACTAGTTCTTATTCCGTGCACAAATCTCCTCAACAATGACTGCTATTTTGGGTTACTGTTTAGTCCTATTACAGAGGCGGCAAAATTAGAATTTTAAGTTTATGGATTCTAAATTTTAAAAAAGATGGAGTAGTAGTTACTGAGTTATGGATAAATTTTTATTAATAGAAATTAGGTGAATTTTTTTAACATGAATACAGAATTTGGATCAAAACTATAGGGTTGCCGACCCCGTTAGCGGAGCTACAGCTCTGCCCAGAGTCCTAACACATAGAGGCATGACACACGAATTTTTCAATCAATAAATGCCAGTTCTTCTGCCAGATCACTAAGCACAGCCCATGTTTCGTTAATTGTATGGTTCCATTTGAAAAGGTAAGATGCATTGACCTCTCAAAGAGGTAAGCCTTTTTGCATTGATGACTACAAGATACAATTTCTTTCAGGGTATTATTTGGTTCAAAACCAGAATATTCCTAGGATTATAATTAGGATTATAATCTGAATTATCAATTCATCTCCTACATGAGATAACTTATACCAAAATTTTTGTATAAAACTAACATTCTTACTGGTTTTAGCTAATACCTCCAATAAAATACGGGATAAATTTCATCTCAAATTAAATTTTATATCGAGATAACCTACTAAATCTCTTGAACCAAACACCCCTTAGGGTCTATAAAAACTAGGTAGCTTAGTCATGCAATTTTGTAAGAAGGTAGATCCTCTCTTTATAAATTATTGACGGAATACCTAGGCGGCTACCTAAACTTGGCTCATTCTTTCAATTTGCTACCTCAATTTGGCCCTTTACCTATTGGCTATCTGACTTTATTGACTTATGTGTTTATTAAATACTGCTCACTTACCTGGTACAAAAGTCTCAGCGCGTGTAAAAAAATGCTTCCAACGTGTAAGGCTATCCCAATAAAGAAAAGCCACGTGTTTTTGTTTTTCACATCAAATCTACCCCAAATTCTTGATCATTCTAGATTTATCCCACCCCAAATTAAATACCCCATTCACAAAGTAAAAAACCTAAACCATCTTCACCTCTCTTCTAAATGCTCTCTATCTCAGAACAACTTTTTCTTCTTATTAGGGTTAATGGTTAGTGATTTCGTTCTCTTCCTCACAAAATAGCTTTAATTCCTAATTCATAGGTCGATTAGGGTTCGTAATAGTTAAAAGTCGAAGTGGATTAGGGTTGGTCGACGAAGCTACTGGATCGTGGACTACTGTTGTAAGAGGAGCTACTGGTTCGTGGAATACTATTGCTTGTGGGGAAGAAAACAAGACACATAAGTTCTCCTTTAACCTTATTTATTGTCATATTCTGATTTAGGGTATTATTGAAATTTGGTCGCAAAACTAGGGTTAGTTCTGTTTGTGTGTGCATGTGATACTGTATTTTATCAGTGATGGCAGAATTTATATCCACTAATTTTTACCATGGAGGGGGGGGGGGGGGGAGGGGAGGGGGGAATTTACCTTTGATCGATTCCCAAAGTATATTGTTGAAAGGAATGTTGTAGCTTTTTCTATTGATAAAGATACATTTTCTGTCGTTGAGCTTTGTTCTTATATTAAAGACTTAGGGTATGTCTTAGTTGGTGATTTTTTTATTTTGACCCAAAAATTTCAAAATTTGTGTGCTTGAACAGTGACTCTCAACTATTAGAGCTTATTAGTGACCTAAAGCATGGGGATATTTTGGACATATATGTGCAGCATGAAATAGATAACCCTGAGGTAGCTGATATGGGCTTAGTTGTTGGGCCTGACATAGCTAAAACTGGCTCAATAAATGTGTTAGGTCCAGTAGCTGGGTCAAAGGATACTATTAGTGACCCATTTTATATAGAAAGTGGTCCAATGTGGGATTTGGGATACCTAGAAGATGTTGGAATAGTGGAAGGGGCAGACATATATGAAGCAGAACTTGAGGAACTATCTGTTGTTGCTGATACCTTTGAAGATCTAAATATAGATTGGACTGATTCTGAGCTTGAAAGTGACTTAGAATGGGAGCTCTTCCTGAAGAGGATAACATTGATGTTGATGATGAATTGAGGGACTTTAGAGATGAAAGAAGATCTAAAAAGGCTGCCAAGAATGCCTAGTTTAATGAGAAGAGAAAGGCTGGCAAGAATGATGAGCAAAGAAGAAAAAGAATTGTAGATGCTGAAGAGAAGGGGAAGCCGGAATAGATAGAGGATTTGAGGACATTGGAAAGAACAAGGTTGCCAGCTATATTGGTAAATTAGGTGGGGATGAAGAATATATTGATAGTTTAAACATAGGTAGTGATGATAGCCAAGATGGGTTAGATCCGGATGCTGAAGAAGGTGTTGACTTGCATAGAAGAAGGAAAAGCAACAAAGTAAGGTTTGATCCAGATTGTGAAGTTGTCATATTTGAACTTGGCATGGTATTTGAAAATGCAGAGGTATTTAGAAAAGCTATAGCTGAATATGCAGTTGAATATAAAGTGCAGTTAAAATTGAGGCCTAATGATTCAAGAAGCGTTAGGTGAAGTGTAAGGGCAAGAAATGTAAATGGCTATTGTTTGCTAGTATTGATTCTACTTCTGGTAATTTTATTGTCAAGAACTACTACCATGTTCATAAGTACCCCATATATAGTAAGAACAAGTTGCGCACTTCCAAATTCATTGCCAATAAATTTAAGGACAGAATCATATTCCAACCTGGAATTTCAATCAGAGTTAGCTTCTTTAGGCAGACTTGGGAAAGAAATATGTGAAGATTTGTTGTTCTATAACAAGGAATATTGGTGTAGGGCATATTTTAGTGAGCATGCTAAGTGTGATGTAGTTGAGAATAATATGTGTGAGACGTTTAATTCTTAGATACTATGGCCTATACACAAATCAATAATTCGCATATTGGAAGAGATTAGACATAAGATTATGACAAGGCATTTAGATATGAGAAAATTTGCTACTACATGGATTTCAGATATCTCACCAATGGCCAGGCTACTATTAGAAAACGGCAAAGAACTTTCAAGAAGATGCCATGTTATGTTTAATAGTGATACATATTTTGGATTGGGAAGGAAAATCTCACATTCATTGTTGACACAGTGAATAAAACATGTACATGTAGATCTTGGATGTTGAGAGGGATACTATGTCACCATGCAATATGTGATTATAGATATATAAATGAAGAACTTGAAGAGCATGTAGAAAAGTGGTATAGAAAGGATTATTTTTTAGTAATATCAAAACTGAACCTCCAGTTCCAAAGGTGATGCCAAGAAAACCAAAAAGGTGTAGAAGAAAGTCTAAAGATGAACCTAAAAAGAAGTGGGAAAAGTGGTCCAAGAAAGGAGTAAAAATTACTTGCTCGAGATGTCAACAACAAGGACATAATAAAACTCATTGTCCAAGAGTGGTAAGTACACTTATGCTTTATATTATTCTCATTAGTATATGTATGTTATTAATTGATATATATATATATATTGTAGGCTCAATCAAGCCAACAAACTCAATCAAGCTAACAAGCTTCAAATACTGTACCAACATCTATATGCCATGACACATCAGCAATTAGAAGAAATGTTGAAGGAAGAGGCAGGGGAATAGAGAGGAGTAGTACTACAACTGGAGGAATAGGCAGGGGAATAGGGAGGGGTACCACAGCTAGAGGAAGAGGTAGGGAAATGGGGCGGGGTACTATTGCTGAAGGAAAAGGTAGAGGAATAGGGAAGGGTATTACTGCTGGAGGACGCGGTAGGGGACTAGGGAGGGGTACTACTGCTGGAATGAAGAGAGGAAGGGAAAGTGCTTCTGAAGATGGATGCAGGGGGCCATGTATTCCAGTAAGAGAACCAACAGAACCAGCTGATATTGGAGGAAGAGTTAGAGGACAAAAGAAACAAAAACAAACTGGATTTGGGTTATATGTAGACCCTAAAATATCAAGGACAATACTCAATGTAAGTAAACTATGACTTTTTAATTTACCGGAATGTGATGCTTACAACTGGTACTGATTAAGTGTAATTATTTGGGTGATTTCAGCCTGGTACAACGGGTGAAAGACTTATCGTGGGTGGAACTTCTTTTACGAGTGCATCAGGTACCAATATTGGCATTTTCTTTAAACCACATGGCCTGAAATGAAAGGGAAGAAAGGCAGTAACAACTGCCTAACTACACCATATGAGAGTGTCAACTAGAAGAAGCAATACAACAATACCTCTATGAAAGAGGAACAAGTGACAAGTAGTTTGTGTAGGAAAGTCTTTATTTTAGTCAATATTTTGGATGTTGTTAGTTATTTAAAATAGTCGGACTTAGTAGGCCAATTTAAACTTTTATTTTGTCTATGTAACCTACTTGGCTGACTAGTTTTTTATGTCTATGTATTCTACCTTGGCTGACTAGTTTAACTTATTTTGGAACTCATTATAATGAGTTATATATCTACGGCACTTGTCATTGAGTAATTGTGATTGGTATTCGTCATTATTCATTATCATTTCTATTGAAAATTATTACTATCAAGAATTACAAAGCCAATACAAGCTGAAAACTTCTGTCAAAATAGAGCATAAAATTTAACCCGAATATTCATATTAATGATGCATTTATTCAGTACACAATTGAATGCAAAATTGCAGATTACATTGACCCTAAGTACATTGCCATATCACCATCCCATAATACATACCAATACTCTACAATAAACTAAGTAGAATTCCTAAACCAAGTCCAGATTATGTAAACAACAAGTACAACGATTATCCACTTTGACCGAACCCTCTCTTTTTTATAGGTATTAACTTTCTTCAAAAGACCATAAATCACTCTCCTTGTTTGCTCCGGCATTTGATCATTGTGCCACCTAAAGAATTCGCATGCACCAGGAGCCTATAATAAATAATAGATTTAGGCTATCAAAAGAATAGATTCGCATTGTTATATGAGGAGGGTCTAAAGATTTAGGCTATCAAAACAAATAGACAATATACACTTACGTTACCTAAGTGTCAGCAATAGAAACTACGACTTGAGTTTTATCATTCCATGATGTCTGAAACAATGCAATACGCCCGCATCGACAGAAATACACCATTTTTTCACAATCTAATTGTAGGATTTGAGATCTATAATTGTTGTCTAAGAAAATAGTAGAAGATGAGAAAAAATAGAACTTTAATAGAGAATAACAAGACTTTATGCTGGGAGTAAGTCTACTACGGCAGATTTACAAAGAGAGAAGATGAGATAAATTAGGGCTCTTTCTTCAGCAATGTTCGAAGAGAGAAGAAAGATAAAAAATGAATTTAGGATTATATGTTGGTAGGTTTATAAAAGGGGTTGAGATAAAATTGTTGTTTTTTACCGTTATAAAGTCATGTCATCCTAAATATCACTAGTTCACGCGCTCAATATAAGTGGCACTCACATTTTATGCCAGATAAGTGAGCAGTATTTAATAGACACATAAGTTAATAAAGTCAGGTAGTCAATAGGTACAGGGCCAAATTGAGGTAGAAAATTGAAAGAATGAGCCAAGTTTAGGTAGCCGTAGAGGTATTTTGCCTAAATTATTTGAGGTTAGTCTTGAAGTCTCCCTAGGCCTCTTGTACTCATCTAAAATTGTGTTAACATGTTTAAAATTATGTTTGTGTTCCAATGACTGATATGCAAAATGACATATTCGAGTCCATTACTCAAATGGTTACTCAACTTGTTATTTTATGGCTTTAATTATTTTCTTGTATGTTTAGGAAACCCATAATCCGTATAGGTTTAGGAAAATCCATTGTCCTAATAGATTTGGAAAAGGAAAACCTATTATCCTTGTCAAATTGGAAAATCTTTCTCTTATAGGTTTGAGACTATTTGGGATCTATATATAGGGGTTGTAGTTGGGTATTCTATAGATTGTATCGTGATTTTCTTCTCATTCATAGTGGAAAACTCTCTCTGCTTTTACCCCGAGGATTAGGCTTAGCCGAACCTTTCTAAATCTTTGTGTTGATTTTTCTTCTCTATTTGCTTTGTGTGTGATTGTGTACTAATTAACCCATGATCTTTCGCAATAATTAGTATAAGAGCATGGTTTGGGTTTCTACATATAATTTAGGATAAGATGTCTTCATCATCTTTAACAAAGTATAAAGTAGAGAAATTTGACGGGGGTTCTAGTTTCAGTCTATGGAAGATTAGGATGAAATCCTCAATGGTGTTACAAGGGTTATTGAAGGAAATTAATGAGTATTTTCCTAAAGAGATGACAGAGACAAAGAAGGCAGACTTGAAGGAGAGGGCTTTAAGTGCGATCTTCATTAGTGTTACAGATAGCGTTCTTCGCGAAATTGCTAAAGACACTTCTGCAGCAACGGCATGGAAGATCTGTATTCTAAGAAATCGCTAACAAACTGCCTCTACCTGAAAAGAAGATTGTACAATCTCCGTAGGAATAAAGGTACACCTGTTAAAACTCCCTTTGATGAGTTTAGTTCAATTATAATGGACCTGAAGAACGTGGATATCAAAATTAAGAGTGAGGATTAGGCCTTGATTGTGTTATGTTCATTAATACCGTCTTATGATACTTTTGCCGATACGCTGCCATATAGAAAAGACAGCATTTCACTAGAAGATGTTAGTAATATAATAAAATCTAAAAAGTTGAAAAAGAACTTTCCAGATAACAGAATTGAGGGTGAGGGTCTTGTGAGTAAAGGAAGAACACAACAAAAGAACTTTAACATAAAAAAAAAGTCAACCGCTAGATCAAAATCTAGAGCAAGGAGACAAAACTGTTATGAGTGCGAGGAGCAAGGTCACTACAAGATAGATTGTCCTAAGATGAAGGAGAATAGAGGGAAGCAGAAAATAGATAAGCAAATATTGTTGACACTGACAATAATTCTGATGATAGTGACTATGTAGGGGAAGTCTGTATTGTGAATTCTAGTCATGGACAGAATTCTTGGGTTCTTAATTCTGGTGCTACTTTCTACATGTGTTCACACACAAGAATTGGTTTATAACTTACAAGCAAATGAGTAAAACTGTGTACATGGGAGATGATAATCCATTACCAGTAGAGGGGATTGCTAACATCAAATTGAGAATGTTTGATGGAATTATCAGAAACATTGAGTGTTGGCATGTTCCTCGGATAAAGAGAAATATGATTTCTCTTTCGACTTTGGATGATCAAGGGTATAAGTTTCACTCCGAAAATGGAATACTTAAAGTGTGTAAAGGGTCCATGGTACTCATGAAGGGTAAACTGCATTCTAAATTGTATCATCTTCAGGCCTGTGTAGTTGAAAGGGAAACTACTGTAACTTTTGGGAAAAGTGATTTGAATCAGTCTCAGTTGTGGCACTTGCGACTTGGTCATATGAGTGATAAGTGATTGTCTTTGTTGAGTAAGAAGAATTTGCTAAATGGGTACAAAAATTAAGTTTTGAATTTTTGTGATCATTGTGTGTTTGGTAAACAGACAAGGGTAAAGTTTAGCAAGAAGACCGAGAACAAGACCAGAGACAAGTAAAATTATATACATTCAGACTTGTGGGTCCAAACAGAGTTCCCTCCAAGAGTGGTGCCAGATATTTTATGACTTTGATTGATGATTACTCAATAATGATGTGGGTGTATTTTCTGAAAACAAAAAATGAGGTATTTCCGACATTTGTTAAATGGAATATGATGGTTGAGAGGTAGACGAAAAGAAAAGTTAAGTGTCTTCGAACTGACAATGGGTTGGAATTTTGCAATTCTGAGTTCGATAGTTTCTGCAACAGAGAGGGCATAGTGAGACACCGCACTTGTGTCTGAACACTACAACAAAAGGGTATTGCAGAACGTGTGAACAGAACGCTTTGTGATAGGGCACGAAGCATGCTTTCACACTCACGTGTTAGCAAGGATTTTTGGGCTGAAATATTCAATACAACTTGTTATTTGGTCAACAGATATCCATCCATATCTATTGAGTTCAAAACTCCTTTTGAGGTATTGTTCGGTTCGCTTGCTGATTATTCACATTTAAGGATATTTGATTGTCCTTATTATGCTCATGTGAGAGATGGAAAACTTGAGTCGAGGGTAAAGAAGTGCATGTTTCTGGGGTATGCAATTAGAGTGAAAGGTTATAGGTTGTGGTGCACCGATCAAAAGACTCCAAGGCTAATTATCAGCAGAGATATAACATTCAATGAATCTGCCTCACTGGACAGTCAGAGGGAGAAGGCAATACCAAAAACTGATTGTGGTGTTAGTGACTGCATAGAGCTAGAAATTGAATCTCCAATAGCTTAGCCCAGTAGTTCTAAAGTAGAGGAAGTGGAGGAGGTGCAAAACATTGATCAAGATGATAATGTTGATGCACCTACGCGACAATAACCATATAGCATTGCAAAAGTTAGAGAGAAGAGAGTGATCAATCCACCACAAAGGTTTGCAAACGTAGCTGATGGTAATTTTCCTGGATATTCAAATTTTGTGGAGTTTGCTTTGTCAGTTGCAGAGACCATTGATGTGCTTGAGCCTAATAGCTACAAAGAAGCTATTTCTAGTCCAGAATCAAATCAACGGGTTGGTGCTATGAGTGAAGAGATTGAGTCTCTTCATAAGAATCAGACATGGAAGCTTGTTCCATTGCCAAAGGGACAGAAAGTACTAGGCTGCAAATGGATTTTCAAAAGAAAAGAGGGCGATCCAGGGGTTGAAGCATCAAGGTACAAGGCAAGATTAGTAGCTAAAGGTTTTACACAGAGGGAGGGGATAGATTACAATGAAGTATTCTCTCCAGTGGTAAAGCATAGCTCTATCATGGTCTTACTGGCTTTGGTGGCTCTTCATGGATTAGAGCTAGAGCAGTTAGATGTGAAACCTACATTCTTGCATAGTGAGTTGGATGAGCAGATTTATATAAGTCAACCTGAGGGATTCATTACTCAGGATAAGAAAATTCATGTTTGCTTACTTAAGAAATCTTTATATGGCCTGAAATAGTTTCCTAGGCAGTGGTATAAAAGATTTGATACATCCATGATTAAAAATGCCTTTTCTCAAAGTGCATATGATGGTTGCATGTATTACAAAAATCTTGAAGATGGTTCTCGTATATATTTGTTATTATATGTGGATGACATGTTTATTGCTGCTAAAAGCATGTCACATATTATCCGATTGAAGAAGCAGCTAGGTGAGGAGTTTGAGATGAAGGATTTGAGTGCTGCAAAGAAGATATTGGGAATGGAGATTACTCGAGATAGAAGGGTGGGAAAGTTGATGCTGTCCCAATGGTCCTATATTGAGAAGTTCCTCAAGAGATTTAATATGACAGGTGCTAAATCTGTGTTTGTTCCTTTTGCTTCCCATTTCAAGTTGTCTGCAGATATGTCACCAAAATCTGACGAGGAGATGGAGTAGATGTCTAGTGTTCCATATTCGAGTGTTGCATGTAGCATTATGTATGCTATGGTTTGCACTCGCCCTGACATTTCACATGTTGTCAATGTTGTGAGTAGATACATGGCGTGTTCTGGTAAAGAACATTGGTAGGAGGTGAAGTGGATCTTAAGATACTTGAAGGGTACTACAGATGTAGGCTTGACTTTTTACAAAGACAAGTTGAGATAATCCTTAGTTGGCTATGTCGATTCAGATTATGTAGGAGACTTAGATAAGAGAAGATCTCTGACAGGTTATGTTTTTACTCTTTCTGGTAGTGTCATCAGTTGGAAGGCGACTTTGTAGTCTGTTGTTGCTTTGTCTACCACAGAAGCTGAGTATATGGCAATTATGGAAGTAGTGAAAGAGGCTATTTGGTTACAAGGCTTGGTAAGTGATTTTGGACTAGCTCAGAAGAAGACACCAGTGTTTTGTGACAGTCAGAGTGCCATTCATCTTACTAAGAATCAGATGTTTCATGAGCGGATGAAGCATATTGAAGTCAGACATCATTTTATTCGAGACATTATATCAAAAGGGGTTGTTAATGTGGAAAAAGTGTTTATGCGTGACAATCCAGCTGATATGATGACCAAGGCAGTCCCGACCAACAAGTTTAGGCATTTCCTAGACTTGATTGGTGTGTGCAGTACTCAATAGAGCCCTCACGAGTGCTGAGAGCAAGGTAGAGAGACGTTGTTCCCGTTAATGAAGAAAATTGAAGCCAAGGGGAAGATTTATTATTTTGTGGCTTGAATTATTTCCTTGTATATTTAGGAAACCCATAATACTTATAGGTTTAGGAAACCCATTGTCCTAATAGATTTGGGAAAGGAAAACCTATTGTCCTTGTCAAATTGGAAAACCCTTCTCTTATAGGTTTGAGACTATTTGGGATCTATATATATGGGTTGTAGTTGGGGATTCTATAGATTGTATTGTGTTTTTCTTCTCATTTATAGTGAAAACCTCTCTCTGCTTCTGCCCCGAGGATTAGGCTTAGCCGAACCTCGTTAAATCCTTGTGTTGATTTTTCTTCTCTATTTGCTTTGTGTATGATTGTGTGCTAGTTAACCCACGATCTTTCGCAACACAACTATTCGAAATTTCCTACTAAAATCATCTTTCTTTCGTTTGTAACAGCAAAGTCACTTAACTATGCCTATAGCACTCGGAAGGTGACTCAACTAGATTTCTCAAACTTTTGATCGCCAAATACCTATTTTACCCTCTAAAATATCAACTTTTGTCATTTTTTTATTTTTTAACTTCTTAATATTATGATTTTTTTTCGTTTTTAAGTATATTATGGACTTACCTTAGAATAAATAATCAAAAAATAAAAATAGTATTTAAGCACATATAATGCTGGAATAATAAAATGTTGAGCATATTAAGAAACATTAATTAGAACAATTAGTTTGTAGATATTACAACAAAAACAAAAATTTATTTACACATTTGAGAATGAAAGAAAATAAAGTTTTAAGATATATATTCCATGCACGTGATATAAAAAATAATTAATTAAAATAAAGGTATTTTTATAATATACATTATATATTCTTGAAAATTATGCTCAATTATATTATTATTCCGATATTATATATGCTAGAAAACTAAATTTTTTTTTTATTTTATAAATAATATTTATTTATTCTATAGGTAAGTCATAATATATATTAAAAGGAGAAAAAAATTATAAAGTTTAAAAAGTAAAAAAAGAAGATAAAAGTTGATAATTTAAAAGGTAAAATAGATATTTGACAATCAAAAGTTTGAGAAATCTAGTTGAGTGACCTTATGAGTACTATAGACATAATTAAGTGATTTTTCGGTTACAAATTAAAAAAATGACTTTACTAGATCTCGGATAGTTGAGTTGCCATTTAAATAATCGATTCTGATATATTGGCATTACAATTACAAAATGCATTACATTTGCAATAGACTGATATTCAAAATGCACTACTACCCAACGAGGGACACCATCAACTATGTCTTTAACCATAGGCGGATTCAGAATTTAAGTTTACGGTTTCAAAGTCATTATATTTTTTAAATTTTGGGTTCATATCTATTATTTCTTGCAATTATAGTAGATTACAACAACAACTAAGTATAATCCCACTAGTGGAGTCTGGGGAGGGTAGTGTGTACACAGACCTTACCCCTACCCTGAGGTAGATAGGTTGTTTCCAATAGACCTTCGGCTCCCTCCCTCCAAGAACTCCCCACCTTGCTCTTGGGGTGACTCGAACTCACAACCTCTTGGTTGGAAGTGAAGGGTGCTTACCACTAGAGCAACCAACTCTTGTCTATAGTAGATTCTTACACATATTAAAATACATTTTCACACAGTATAAGGTGAAATATGGACAGTTTCCCTTTATATTAGTAGTGGATTGCCTAAAAACCGCAGGTTAACATTTTGGCAAAATGGCCTCGTAACCACTTAAACTTGTACCTGTTTGTCAACCCGGTATACAAACTTGTATATTTTTTATTTGAACACTTCAACTCCGATATTTGTTAACTAATAAACCACTTTGACCGTTGACCGTGCCTATGTAGAAGCAACATAGCTGACATGGCCAAATTGTGTGCAAACCACGCTTAAAAAGCGCGTGAATGTAATACTTTGATAGAAAAGGTATAAAAAATATATAAATAATGAAAAGGAAAAAGAAAAACCAACACTTCCTCCCACCCCCTTCGTCCCCCTCCCCATCCCCATTTCTTTAGTTCCATATCTAGTCACCCCAATTGCCCAATTCCATGTCGT
>AWOL01S0042783.1:22969-40124 GCA_000715115.1 Nicotiana otophora
GCCCCTCCCCATCCCCATTTCTTTAGTTCCATATCTAGTCCCCCCAATTGCCCAATTCCATGTCGTCCCCCATCCCCTCTCTATTTCTTTTTCATTATCAATCTTTACTTGAAAAGGATTAGGGAATCCATCTTGTTAGATACAATCTGGTCATTGCTCCTTTCATTTTCTTTTTCTTTTTCTTTCTTTAAATTTTTGTGGCAGGAGATATTTAATTGGGTTTGTATACGGTCGAAACCGATTTCGACCTTCGTACGACTGGTCGAGATGAGAACATAATAGACCGAAGAGTCTTCATAATATCGAGATGAGATCTGAAGAAGGAACAAACGAGCTTCGAGTTTGAGGGACAGATCAAATACCTAGCTCGAAGTCATTATCGAGCTCGAATCCAAATCAAACTATGATGAGAAGCGATGGAATCGACCTTAAGAGCCAGAGGCCAACCGATACCAAGACCGAGTCAATACCGGACCCGAGTTAATATCGAGCTCTAAGCCTGGAAACTGACCGATACCAAGTCCGATCAAGATCGGGCCAAGAAACAAGAGCTGTTACAGCCGTACTAAGAAAGGGAATCTCGGCGGAAGTTAGGGAAAAGCTGATTTATCATGGGTTCCCCACTATGTATTTCTTATTATATTTAAAGTAGGATCCCTCCACTATCAGATGGATGGTTATTATTCCTACAAAGGGGATCGGGTCATTAATACACTGTAACTCAAATATTGTTGATACATTCCCATATTAAGAGATTATCCTTTTGAGCTTCACACATAATTTCATTTTTGCTTGTTCATAAATCATCTTCCTTTCAACTCGGTTTGTATATTTTCTTTATAGTCAATATTCAATATTTCTACTTACTCTTATGATTTGTGTCAAGTTATACCACGTACCCTTAGAACTACGTACAAATTTAATTCTATCCGTTTTTTGGGTAACGGTTTGGCGCCCACCGTGGGGCTAAGGATAATAGTGGTTATTTGATACGAATATTTGTTAAACAAGCCATTTTACGCTTGTTTTTGGAAGTGTCTTTGATTTCAGATTAGAAACTATGAACTCTCAATTAATGGCCCAACATATCGACAACGAAGCTGGACTTCAAGATAAAAACAACAACTTGATGACCAGGGAGTAAAGGCCTCTAGTCAATACCGTTGGAGCTCGGATCGAAGTACCAGTATATGTTAATTCGCATATGGCCATCAATGCAAACCAACGTTTCGACCCTGAAAATAACATTCACGGTGGAACTCGATCCGCAACTCGAAATACCCAGAAGGTTGAGGAAAACGGAATCAGCTTGCGTACGATTTTCGAAATGCTGCAAGCTCAACAGGTAGTGATAGCTCAGTTGCAGAGTCAAAACCAAGTACCGAGCAAGCCGGAGCCCAGTCTACCCCGAGAAATCACCCACAGAACGGAGCCAGCAATAGTAATATCAAATGAACAAGAATCGGGGACTAATCCCTAAATTGCTAAGATACTCGAGGAACTCACAAAACGGATCGAAGCAAATAATAAAAAAGTGGAAACATATAACTCCAGGGTCGATCAGATATCGGGGGCACCACCAGTATTTAAAGGGTTGGATTCCAAACAATTCGTGCAAAATCCTTTTCCACCAAGTGCAGCTCCAAAACCGATCCCCAAATAATTTTGCATGCCCGAAATTCCTAAATATAATGGAATGACCGACCCCAACAAACACATCACCTCTTACATATGTGCCATCAAGGGTAACGATTTAGAAGACGATGAAATCGAATCTGTGCTGTTGAAAAAATTCGAAGAGCCCTTTCGAAGGGAGCAATGATTTGGTATCACAACCCACCACCAAACTCCATCGACTCATTCGCCATGTTAGCAGATTCTTTCGTAAAGGCACACGCAGGGGCCATAAAGGTCGCAACAAGGAAATCGGACCTTTTCAAGGTAAGACAAAGGGATAATGAAATGCTGAGGGAATTCGTGTCCTGATTTCAAATGGAACGCATGGAATTGCCACCGGTCACAGATGGTTGGGTCGTTCAAGCTTTCACCCAAGGTTGAACGAGCGGAGTTCGATAGCATCGTGTCGGCTGAAACAAAATTTGATCGAGTATCCGGCTGTAACTTGTGCAGATGTGCACAATTGATATCAATCGAAGATCTGGGTCGAGGACGACCAATTAGGAGCCCCTTACGGTTCAGTACATCCAAACAGGTCGGTAGTTAAAAACCAGAGGGACACCAATAGGGATCCAAGGTCGAACAGAGACCGATATCAACCATATACCGCAGATCGAAGGAACAATGGTTCAGGACGCAATTCCGCCCAGAACAATCGAAGAAGTGATTGAGGACAGAATTCTCGGGGACTTATGAGCAAAAGTGGTTTTGACAAGTATGCCGATCCCACAGAAGCACCTCGGTTATCGGAATATAACTTTAGCATCGATGCATCGGGCATTGTGTCGGCAATCAGAAGGATCAAAGATGCTAGGTGGCCCAGACCCGTACAAACTGATCCTTCCCAAAGAAACCCAAATTTGATATGCAAGTATCATGGCACCCATGGTCACAAGACCGAAAATTGCAGGCAATTAAGGGAGGAGGTAGCCCGTCTATTCAATGAGGGCCACCTTCAAGAGTTCCTCAGCAATCGAGCCAAGAATCATTTCAGAGAAAGGGACGCCAACAGAAAAACTGAACAAGAGGAACCCCAGCATGTCATTCATATGATCGTCGGTGGGGTCGACACTCCACATGGACCCATATTCAAATGCACTAAGGTATCAATCACTAGGGAAAAACGAGCCCGAGATTATGTGCCCGAAGGCACTTTATCGTTCAACAACGAAGAAGCAGAAGGCATTTCTCAGCCCTACAACGACGCTCTGGTAATTTCCATCTTAGTAAATAGAGTTCAAGTTAAGCATATTTTAGTGGATCCAGGTAGCTCGGCGAATATCATCCGATCGAGGGTCGTGGAGCAGCTCGGCCTACAAAATCAAATCGTGCCCGCAGCTCGGATCTTAAACTTCTTCAATATGGCCAGTGAAACAACTAAAAGGGAGATTACTCTACCGGTGAACGTGGCTGGAACTATTCAAGATACCAAGTTCCATGTAATCGAGGGTGACATGAGGTATAATGCCCTGCTCGGAAGGCCTTGGATCCATAATATGATAGCAGTCCCTTTGACTCTCCACCAAATGACAAAATTTCCAACGTCGGACGGTGTAAAACCAGTATACGGGGAGCAGCATGCTGCAAAGTAAATGTTTCCTATTGATGAGTTAACACCGATATCAACACTATCAACCTCAGAAAGGTCGAGCATTGAAGGTAAACAGGAAGTGAAATAGCAATCACAGCTACCAACCTCGACCGAATCAAGGAAGTAGGAGATAGAAGAAGAAGAGGAGGATTTTCTGACCCCTCGAACTTTTATTGTTCCCGAAGATTCTGACGCCACCAAATCAACGGTCGAAGAGCTGGAACATGTTATATTGATCGAGTACCTGCCCGAGCGAAAGGTATACCTGGAAACGGGATTAACCCCCTAACTCGGGAAAAAGCTTATTCAATTTCTTATTGATAACATAGCTTGTTTTGCTTGGTCCCATTTAGACATGACAGGGATCCCACCGGAGATAACGATGCATCGGCTAAGCCTGAACCCTAGGTTTAAACCGGTGAAGCAAAAGAGAAGGTCCCAATCAGAGGTAAAGCACACATTCAAAAAGAACGAGGTAACTAAACTTCTCAAAATAGGGTCCATTAGGGAGGTGAAATATCCCGAATGGTTAGCCAATGTAGTTGTAGTCCCTAAAAAAGGAACAAACTTAGAATGTGTGTAGATTATAAGGATTTAAACAAGGCATGCCCCAAAGATTCTTTTCCACTGCCTAACATCGATCGCATGATCGATGCCACGGCCGGCCACGAGATCCTTACTTTTCTCGATGCTTATTCCGGGTACAATCAAATCCAAATGAACCCGGAGGACTGAGAAAAGACTTCATTTATCACCAAGTATGGAACATATTGTTATAATGTAAAGCCCTTCGGGCTAACAAATGCGGGAGCTACTTACCAACGCCTAGTAAATAAGATGTTCGAAGAACAGATAGGTAAATCAATGGAAGTTTATATTGATGACATGCTAGTTAAGTCCCTACACGCAGAGGACCATTTGGTTCATTTGCAAGAAACGTTCGAGATTTTAAGGAAATACAACATGAAGCTCAACCCCGAGAAGTGTGCTTTCGGGGTCGGTTCGGGCAAGTTCCTTGGCTTCATGGTATCGAATCGAGGGATCGAGATCAACTCCAAAAAATCAAGGCCATCGAAGACATCACCGTCGTAGACATTGTAAAAGCGCTACAGAAGCTAACCGGACGGATAGTGCCTTAAGTCGATTCATTTCGAAATCGTCAGATCGAAGCCACCGATTTTTCTCTCTACTCAAAAAGAAGAAAGATTTCGCCTGGACACCGTAATTCCAACATGCATTAGAGGAATTGAAGCGATACCTATCGAGCCCACCGCTGCTTCACACTCCGAAGGCAGATGAGAAACTTCACTTGTACTTGGCAGTATCGGAAATAGCGGTAAGTGGTGTCCTAGTTCGAGAAGATCAAGGTACGCAATTTCCCATTTATTATGTAAGTCGAATCTTAGGGGAAGCAGAAACTAGATATCCACACTTAGAGAAATTGGCACTTGCACTGATAAGCGCCTCTAGAAAGTTAAGACCATACTTTCAATGTCACCCCATATGCGTATTAACCACTTACCCACTTCGTAATATTTTGCACAAGCGCGAATTATCGGGCCGATTGGCCAAATTGGCCGTCGAACCCAGTGGGTACGATATCGAATATCAACCCCGGATAGCCATCAAGTCTCAAACTTTAGCGGACTTCGTGGCCGATTTCATGTCAACCCTCGTACTCGAAGTTGAAAGGGAACTCTTGTTAAAATCGGGTACATCCTCAGGGGTATGGACCCTCTTCATAGACGACGCTTCGAATGTAAAGGGGTCCGGGATAGGCATCGTGTTGAAGCCGCCCACAGGTAGCACTATTAGGCAATTTATCAAAACTTCTAGGTTGACTAATAACGAGGCCGAGTATAAGGCCATGATTGCAGGTCTCGAGATAGCTAAAAGCTTGGGAGCAGAAGTCCTTGAAGTCAAGTGTGACTCTTTAATAGTGGTAAACCAGGTAAACAAAACCTTCGAAGTTCGAGAGGATAGAATGCAAAGGTATTTGGACAAACTACAGGTAACTTTGCACTGTTCAAAGAATGGACTTTATAGCATGTACCTCAAGAACAAAACAGTGAGGTCGATGCACTTGCAAACTTGGGGTCATCAGTCGAGGAAGACGAGATCAGCTCGGGGACTATCGTTCAGCTCTCGAAATACGTGATCGAGGAAGGTCATGCCGAGATAAACTTTATAAGCTTAACCTGGGATTGGAGGAATAAATATATTGAATACTTGAAGAACGGAAAGCTCCCATCGGACCCTAAAGAGTCGAGAACCCTACAAACCAAAGTTGCTCGATTCACATTGGCTGAAGATGGAACATTATACAGAAGGGCATTCAATGGACCATTGGTAGTATGCTTAGGACCAGGAGACACCGATTATGTTTTACGAGAGGTCCATGAAGGCACTTGTGCGAACCACTCCGGCGCCGAATCACTGATTCACAAAATCATTAGAGCAGGATAATATTGGGATAGCATAGAAAAAGACACTAAGGAGTTTGTTCGAAAATGTGATAAATGTCAAAGTTTGCACTCATGATCCATCAGCCCGGAGAACAACTTCATTCAGTCCTATCCCCATGGCCATTCATGAAATGGGGGATGGATATCGTCGGCCCTCTGCCATCGGCCCCAGGTAAAGCTAAGTTCATTTTATTTATGACTGACTATTTCTGTAAATGGGTTGAAGCACAGGCGTTCGAGAAAGTGAGAGAGAAAGAGGTTGTAGACTTCATCTGGGATCACATCGTATGTCGATTTGGGATACCCGCTGAAATAGTGTATGACAATGGAAAACAATTTATCGGCAGCAAAGTGACGGAATTCCTCGAAAACCATAAAATAAAAAGGATATTAACAACGTCGTATCACCCTAGTGGGAACGGACAGGCCAAATCGATGAACAAGACTATCATTCAAAACATAAATAAAAGGTTGAACGACGCTTAGGGGAAATGGAGAGAAATTCTACCCAAAGTCCTTTGGGCATATCGAACAACATCAAAGTCCAATACAGAGGCAACCCCGTTCTCCTTAGTATATGGCTCTGAAGCCTTAATTTCAGTCAAAGTCGGGGAACCCAGTGCCAGGTTTCAACATACAACAGAAGAGTCAAATTACGAGGCTATGAATACTAGCCTCGAATTATTGGATGAAAAATGAGAAGCCGCTCTCGTCCGATTGGCCTCCCAAAAGCAGCGGATCGAAAGATACTATAATTGAAGAACCATTCTTCGCCATTTTAAAATCGGGGACTTAGTGCTAAGGAAAGTCACCCTCAACACCCGAAATCCAAATGAAGGAAAACTAGGTCCAAACTGGGAAGGACCGTATAAGGTACTCGAAATCGTAGGTAAAGGATCCTACAAGCTCGGTGTTATTAACGATAAACAACTACCAAGCAATTGGAACATGTTTCATCTGAAACGATACTACTGCTAAGGTACAACCCTCCCATGTTCGTTTATATTTCGAAACTAACCCTAGCAGGAGTTCGACCAGGAACAGGGATAGATTATTCAACACAAAGCCTTAGGCCTGAGAGCACGCGTTGCACTCTTTTTCCCTTAGACCGGTTTTATCCCAAATGGGTTTTTCGGCAAGGTTTTTAATGAGGCAACCATTGATCGTGCTAACTTAGAATAATTCAACAGTATCCGAGGCCTCTTTACAATCAATCTCGAATACTGGGGGGCATTACCATCGAATAAATCAAGTTCGATACAAGAAAGTTACTTCATGTCAAATAGGGTCTCGATAGGGAAAAGTGTAAGGGCCAAATGGTCAAAACGAACCATGCCCGCATAGTTTCGCTCGAACCTTGGAACAAAACACGAACACATGTATAATGACTTATGAAGAGAAACTTCTTCTTTACCGATATCTCATATTTTGGAAAGTTTGTTCTACTTCATGATTCACACAGGCTTAAGGGCCGATCACGACCGAAGGAGTTTGAAAAACTTACCCCATAAATCGGGGACTGGCAATTAAAATACCGAAGAAATAAAGATCCATAAAGCCTACGGACTACTTTACTTCGAGTTCGAGCAAACACTCACTCGACCACTAAGCCTATGGGCTACATTACTTCGAGTTCGAGCAAACACTCACTCGACCACTAAGACTACGGGCTACTATTACTTCGAGTTCGAGCAATCACTCACTCGACCACTAAGCCTATGGGCTACTATTACTTCGAGTTCGAGAAATCACTCACTCGACCAAAGCCTAAGGGCTACTCTTACCTCGAGTTCGAGCAAACACTCACTCGACTACTAAGCCTAAGGGCTACTATTACCTCGAGTTCGAGCAAAGGCTCACTCGACTACTAAGCCTAAAGGCTACTATTACTTCGAGTTCGAGCAAAGGCTCACTCGACCATTAAGCCTACGAGCTACATTACTTTGAGTTTGAGCAAACACTCACTCGACCATTAAGCCTACGGGCTACTATTACTTCGAGTTCGAGCAAACACTCACTCGACCATTAAGCCTACGGGCTACTATTACTTCGAGTTCGAGCAATCACCCACTCGACCACTAAGCCTACGGGCTACTATTACTTCGAGTGCGAGCAATCACTCACTCGACCACTAAGCCTAACGACTACTCTTACCTCGAGTTAAAGCAAACACTCACTCGACTACTAATCCTAAGGGCTACTCTTACCTCGAGTTCGAGCAAACACTCACTCGACTACTAAGCCTACGAGCTTCATTACTTTGAGTTCGAGCAAACACTCACTCGACCACTAAGCCTACGGGCTACTCTTACCTCGAGTTCGAGCAAACACTCACTCGACCACTAAGCCTACGGGCTACTATTACTCGAGTTCGAGCAATCACTCACTCGACCACTAAGCCTACGGGCTACTATTACTCGAGTTCGAGCAATCACTCACTCGACCACTAAGCCTAAGGGCTACTCTTACATCGAGTTCGAGCAAACACTTACTCGACTACTAAGTCTAAGGGCTACTCTTACCTCGAGTTCAAGCAAACACTCACTCAACTACTAAGCCTAAGGGATACCTTACTTCGAGTCTGAGAAATCACTCAACCATAAAACCTAAAGGCTACTCTTACTTCAAATCCGAGCAAGCACTCACTCGGTTACAAAGACCACAAGGTCCGAATTCGATCAAATTGCCCAAAGCCCCGAACTTATGAAAACTTTCATAAGGCATGAATGAAACAAAATCTTCACAAGGCAAAAAATAAAACAGAGACAAGTCGGTGAAAGAAAAGATCTTTATATATATATATATATATATATATATAAGTGTTTACAACGCCCGAACAGGACCCTACTCAAAAATTCAAAATGGAAAAAACCCTAAGTTTCCTGGTTATCTCCGGGGGTGGTATCTTCTCCATCGGGATCCTCCCCGCTCTCGGACCCATACTGGCTCCTATCATCATCATCATCATCATCATCGGAAGCCAAGGCTCCAGCATTGGCTTCAAGCTCTTTAGCCTTTTTTATCTCTTCGGTTAGATCAAAACCTCGAGCATGGATCTCCCCGAGGGTTTCCCTCCGAGATTGGCATCGGGCGAGTTCAGCAATCCTATGTGCTCGAGTTTTAGCGGTCTCGGCTGCCTCTCTCGCTTGAATCTGAGCGGCTTCAGTATCGGCCTGATAGATGACCACGAATACATCCGCATCGACCTTTGCTTTTTCTGCTTCAGCTTTGGCCTTAGCAATTTGGAAGCTAACCGAGCCTCGAGATCCTATATTTTCCTTGCTTGAACCGAGCTCCTCTCCTTTATGCCTTGAAGTTGACTTTAGACTGATAATAATTGGGCTCGAGCAGTTTCTTTTTCTGCAGCAAGGCGGTCTATGCCATCTTTCCACCCCAAGGTCTCCGCCCTTATCGTATCAATCTCCTCACGAAGCAGCCCGATCACCTCAAGCTTCTGCTGCAACTTAGCCATCATTCCAGAATCGAGCCCGTGAGTTTTTAAGATTATCATTACCTACTCAGTCAGGTCGGTCTGGTCTTGATGAGCTTTGGCCAACTCGGCTTGGAGCTCCCTGATTTCCTCCTCCCTTTGCCCGCAGAGGAGTTTAAGGGCGTTTCTCTCTTCAGTGACCCTTCGGAGGTCGGCCTCATACCGACTCAGCTCAGCTCAATAACGAGAGCATGCTTCTCGATGAACTACTGAGGCCTACGAAGAAAGAAGAAAAGAAGTTAGAAAAGAAAAACAAACATAAAGGTAGTGCCAACAAAGGGAGTTATAGCTTACCCGATTCAGAGCTTGTTGCACTTCATAGAAAAGGCCCGACACATCACTAGGGCCAGCAACATCCTCGACACCAGTAAAGAAATCACGAAAAGCGTCCTCCTCTTCGTGAGACCGGCCTACCTCGAGGGTCCCCAAAGCTTGGGCTTCCCGAATCGCCCCTTCGAAAAAGCGGGGAGAGTAGCCGAGTCTCCGATTACTATTGCCCCAAGTGAGTCGCTTGGGGCGTTCTCTTCGGTTCGGAGATGTTTAGGGCCGGCCCCCTTCAAATATATCCATTGTTTGTTGACTTTGGTGGGAGGCATCCTCGATCTCCAGCAACTCGGGGACTTTACCCAAACCCTTCTCCGATATCCCCTCAGTTCGAGGTAGAGGCTCATAAACCACCATCAATCTAGCTGCCTTTGGGGCATCGATGGTTTTCTTCACTCAGGCCATCAGTACAGACCCGTCGTTTTCTTCTTCTTCCTCGTCTTCATCCCTTAGACGCCGAACTGATTCTTCGGTCAAAGGGATGGTATTATTCCTCGGCTTATGAGCCGCCCTTGTCTTAGGTTGTGAATCCTCGAAAGTAGAGGCCCTTTTTCTCTTATAGTCCTTCGCCGGTTTTGGGACCGGGGCCGGCATCTCTTCCTCAGCTGACGGGGGCCTTAAACCCGCATCTTTGCCCAGGCCTACACACAAGAAAATTAGCTAAGTATATGGAAAACATTTCGTTCGAACTATCAAAGACATGAGAAAAAAGCTTACCATGATTTTTGGCCTCCCATCGACCCTTTGACAAATCATGCCACGAGCGCTCGGCGTATGTAGAGGTTGAAGCCAGGGCCCGTACCCAGCTCTTAAGGTTAGGAACTGCGCTGGGTATCCAAGGAACTGCTGTATCGCAAAAGGAGATATCGGTGAGAAAGAAACGGAGGGGCAAAACAATAGGAGATAACAGTAGAATTACACTTACGCTTCATGTTCCATTCCTCGGGAAATGGCATCTTCTCGGCTGGGATTAGGTCTGAAGTCTTCACTCGAACGAACCTTCCCTTCCAGCCTCGATCCTTGTCCTTGTCTATGCTCAAGAACAGCACCTTGGTATCCCGCCGCTGGAGTTTTATTAACCCACCTTGAAAGGGGTGGGGGCTGTACAATCTAATAAGGTGGTCGAGGCTTGATTTTGTTCACAAAAAAGTAGATCAGAATAACGATCTGCCAAAAAGAAGGATGGATTTGGCCTAGGGTTATTTGGTATTGACGGCAAAAATCGATGACAACAGGGTCGAGGGGGGCCTAACGTGAAAGAGTAGGTATACACACTTAAAAATTCTTTCACATGAGTAGTAATATCTTCCTCGGAAGCCGGGAATACCACTTCTTTGTTCTCCCAGTTGCAATCTTTCCTTATCTGTTCAAGACGCCCCTCGGTTATCGAGCACATATACCTCGATACTGGCTCACATCGACCGGAAACTGACAAGCCTTTGTCGATCTTAAAATTAAAGGTAAGAACACACGCACCGGAAACACACTCCTCAGGTTGTGGCTCCACCGGTGTTTTTGTCGGAAGCAGGCTGTGAAAAAGAAGCTTTTTTTTAGGAACGATTTTATATGTTTTTGCCATTCTGGATTTAAAGATCGAAAATAGAAAAAGATGACAAAGGTTTTTTTTTTTTTTAAAAAAAGAGATTTTGTAGTGAAAATCACAGAAGAAAGATTTTGCAGTGAAAATCACAGAAAAAAGATTTTGCAGTGAAAATCACAGATTTATAGATGAACTCAGAAGGTGCGAGAAAGAACTTGGAAAATTTAGAGATTGAAGATGTAAAAGTGATAAATGGTAAAAAGGGGCTATTTATAGATTGAGCAATGGTGGTGCAATATCAGCAGTGGCCGACAATCGTCTGACACGCATTAAATACCTTGGTAAACTGAACCGACGGGACATCTATCACGTACGTCATGGTCGGGTTTGGTGCAAACGTCAGTGTATATCTAATAACGCCGTTGAAAAATCACGTCGTTTCTCGCCACATTCTTCCCAAGAAACGAGGGGACTATCTGTATACGGTCGAAATCGATTTTGGCCTTCATACGACTGGTTGAGATGAGAACATAATGAACCGAAGAGAGCCTTCATAATATCGAGATGAGATCCGAAGAAGGCACAAACGTGCTTTGAGTTTCAGGGACAGATCAAATGCTGAGCTCGAATCCAAATCGAACTATGATGAGAAGCGATGGAATCGAGCTTAAGAGCCAGAGGCCAACCAATACCAAGCCCGAGTCAATACCGGACCCCGAGTCAATAGCGAGCTCGAGCCCACATCGAGCTCTAAGCATGAAAACTGACTGATACCAAGTCCGATCAAGATCGAGTCAAGAGACAAAAGCCGTTACAGTCGCACTAAGAAAGGGAATCTCGGCGGAAATTAGGGAAAAACTGATTTATCATGGGTTCTCCACTATGTATTTTTTATTATATCCAAAGTAGGATCCCTCCACTATAAGAGGGATGGTTATTATTCCTGCAAAGGGGATCAGGTCATTTATACACTATAACTCAAATACTGTTGATATATTCCCATATTAAGAGATTATCCTTTTGAGCTTCACACATAATTTCATTTTTGCTTGTTCATAAATCATCTTCCCTTCAACTCGATTTGTATCGTTTCTTTATAGTCAATATTCGATATTTTTACTTACTCTTACGATTTGTGTCAAGTTATACCACGTACCCTTAGAACTACATACAAATTTAACTTTATCCGTTTTTCGGGTAAACATTGTTAGTTCTAGTTTGATCTATAGCAGTGGGCTTGGTGGGAAGGAGGTTTGACGGATATGGTGATTAATATGATTGAAATCAAATGGGTTAGGGTTTTTGGGCGACAATGGTGGCGAAAATTAACAAAATGAGTAGGTAGGCACCAAGAGTGAACTATTAGTCACGGATCAGAGACATTTACTAATAAGTTTTTCGGCCAACTCGAGTTTTTCGGTGGTCTATGAGTTTCTCGGATTTGGGGCTTTGGTGTTGCCGGCAATAGCTTCTTTTACTGATTTGGGGTGGTGTGGGGTGGGGGGAGCTCACTAGAGAAGAGAAGTGAAAATGAAATGAAATTTTAATAAATTAATAGAAATGGGACCCACAAATAACACATGTCAAGTAATCAATAATTTAGCGTATGATGTGTTTTACATGTCACGACAATTGATATACACATTCGGTTGTATGTATTTATTGGAAAAGGTATAAGTCTCTGTATCGAATTGACAAATGGGTACAAGTTTAAGTGGCCACGAGGCCATTCTGCCTAACATTTTAATGGTTCAAGTTTTGCAAAAAAAAAAACAGCTTTTCGACCAAACACTAACAAATGAAAGTTTTTTAATTTCTGCAACAACTGAAAAAGTTTGATTTAGTTTTTGCAATAACTAAAAAGCTTTTCTTTCCTTAGTATGTCAAAGAAAAGTAGTAGTAGCAGTATTTGTTTTTTTTCAAAACATCAAATAAAATTGAAAGTTTTCTTCAAATTATTGAAGCAAACACTAGGCTCCCGTTTGGACATAGATTTTGGCTATATTTTTTAAAAAGGTTTTTGACAATATTGTTTGTTCATGAAATTAATCGATGAAGAAACATTATCAAGTTCCAAAAACTGATTTGGGGCATTTTTTGGGTGAAAATTTTTCAATCACTTACAAAGCTTCAACTTTTTTCCAAATAAAATACATGTCCAAACATAATTTCAACTTGCAAAAACTATTTTTCAATATAATTTTAAAAACTCATTTTTTCAAGTGTTAACCAGATTTATGTCCAAATCGCTAGGTATGTTTAAGGTTGTATGCATCTACAATTTTTGGATGGTGTATGAACATAAACTATGAAGTAGCACATGCTACCAAGAATATCATCTGCTCCACTTAATGCTTTCATTACTTCTTGATATCATTTAATATTCTGTCTTTGTAAAGAGTTGATATGATTGAAGAGAGTTATACAGAATTTGATAGGAAAATTGTGTAGTACGTAGTTAATTTTGTTCATCTTTCCTATTATAAAAAAGAAATGATAAAGATTTCTGATTGGTACAAAGTCATTTTTTTATGCTTAATATCTTATTATTATTATTATTCTCCATCAGTTGATGTAACTTCATTAATGAGATAGTTGTTTTTTGTTCTTTTGTTGTATAAATACATAAGTGAAAATTCGTTATGCTTATAAACTGTATAATATAATAATTTGCTTATGCTACTTGATCTGCTAGATGCTATCTAGAAGACTGGAACCTTTCAGCGTGACAGAGTTTAAATCTATGAAAATTTATTTATATGGAGATTTTTGTCGAAGTTTTAGGGTGCCGATTACTCCTCTCCCCGTATCCACCTCTGCCTCCGGGCAATTTCAACTTTTGCTCTGATGTTACTGTCTTTTGGCCCAGAATAAAAAAAATTGAAATATGGACTAATGGCAGTAAATTTAAAATCAATAAAACAAAAGTCTCAGTAGCTTGTCTCCCACTAATTAATGGTAGATGAACTCATGAAAGTGACATTGGGTGACTATTCTTGTTTTTTCCAATTATTTCTAACCATTTGGATTAAGTTCATGTATTTGTCTTTGATGAGATTTCATATGATATAAGAGATTTTTATGGGATTGGCTAAGAAAGTTGTATAGAAGTTTATTTTTCCATATTTTATGTAATAATTCTTGAGCTCATAGGCGGATTTAGTATTTAGATCTTATGAATTCGACTTTTAAGTTTTTAGTATTATACCCATTATATTTTAAAAGTTATGGGTTCATACTATTTTTTCAATTTTAATAAATTTTTACATATAAATTTTTACTCCACGTCGAAAGTTATGAGTTTAATTAAACTCGTCTGTATAACTCTACACCCGCCCCTGCTTGAGCCGAGAGTATCTCGAAAACAACATCTCTAAATTGTTTTGGATAAAATAAGACAAAAATAAATTTTGAATACACATTATCCTCTTTAAATCTTATCCGTGAGATTATACTAAATTGTTATTATTATTTCATATTATAATCTGAATATCTTCCCTCCACCTGTTGATGCAGGTATGGTCCTCATCTTATTCGGATTATAAGGTACATAATTAAATATTTTGGGATAGAGATCAATTAAAAAAAGGAGGGGAGCTCTTTTTCTAAGAAAATGGAGCCTGCAATGTTTGAAACTTTGAATTTTGTTATATACAAAGTTTGAAACTCTGACTTGTGTGTTGGCCACATGTCAAGATCTTGAATATTAAAGAAGTTAAGGAAAAAGAATAAAGTTGTAATTCTATTTATAGAACCTTAACTAAGCCATTTAAGCTAAACTAGTTTCTGTGCGTTGACAAGGTGAGTTGTTTTGATGTTAAGCACCCTCCACTTCCAACTAAGAGGTTGTGAGTTCGAGTCACCCAAGAGCAAGGTGGGGAGTTCTTGGAGGGAAGGATGCCGAGTTTCATTTGGAAACACACTACCCTCTCCAGACCCCACTAGTAAAATTATACTGGGTTGTTCTTGTTGTTTTGTGCAACTACTGTCCTCCCTATTCGTTTCGTAAGATTATACTTTCTTGTTGTTACTGTTATAGTTTCTGTTCTAAACTTATTAACAACTTCAACTTCCTTTCACAGCATAAGAATGGAGAATGACGAGGTGATTCTATTGAATTTTTGGCCTAGTATGTTTGGAATGAGAGTAAGGGTTGCACTAGCTGAAAAGGAGATCAAATATGAATACAAGGAAGAAGACTTGTTTACTGCTAAAAGTCCTTTGCTTCTGAAGATGAATCCAATCCACAAGAAAATCCCAGTTTTAATTCACAATGGAAAAACTGTTTGTGAATCTCTTATTGCAGTTGAATATATTGATGAGGTGTGGAATGACAAAGCTCCATTGTTACCCTCCGATCCTTATGAGAGAGCACAAGCTAGGTTCTGGGCTGATTACACTGACAAGGTAAATCTTAAAATTATGTTACCTTACCATGTCCTTAAAACAAATTGTTACCCTCTGATTGCGACGGGTTATTGTTAGTAGCAGAGTGGTATTGTTAGTAGCAGAGTGGTCTTGCTGCCACGATCCACCGAGATTATCCCTTTGTCGCTCCCATTCGTCAAAATAAAGAAAAAACTCTTATCCTTTGCTTGTACCTCTTTAAAATTACAATTTATTTGTAGTCCTTCTCAACATGATTATTTCTTATGTATACATCATTGGCCCGGCATTTGCCTATATAATCATTAGTCGGACGGGTGGCAATTGGTTAATGACTTCTGGCGGCAGCAGAATCTATTTGATTCTCTACAAGATCGTAAAACAATTTATTCAAGACTCAATAAATCTCTTAATGTTCTCTAAAATTCTCTTCAATTCTACTCCACAATTCTCAATAATTGACGTTGGAGATAAGTTGTTAGGTGTTTACCTTGGTTTCTTATAATATTTAATTTTCCTTTCTCTTGAAAGAAGGAAAACATATAATCTCCCGTATTTGACTAGTCATTTTTTTCTGGCGTAATTTTTTTTTGATATCTATAAGTTAAAAATTATTATTTCTCATTTAGTAGCATCCAGGATATAGTGGCTAGGGGGAGAATTTGTGTGACACGAGTACCCTGTAACTTGTGTGAACCTCTCTCTATCGTTAAAATAAACTTTTTATTATTTTGTACTCTCTTTTATATAGTGAATTACTTATTTCCACCAGTGGATGTAGGCCAACTGATTGAACTACATTAAATATTCGTATCTTTTGATATATTTCTCTTTTGTTATCTGATTTATCATCGTTGAAGATATGCTTTGCTAGCTTCCTCATTACACCTGATTATTTCGATCCTAGCACTGACCCGTAGTTGATTGATATTCTTTGATGTGAGCACAATAGATAACTTTTTATATGGGAAATCTTGAAATTGCAGTTGTATGATTATGGGAGAAAAATATGGGCAACCAAAAGAGAAGAGTTTGAGGGAGTTACGAAGGACTTGATAGATCCACTCAAGTTACTAGAGCTGGAAGTATTGGGAGACAAGCCTTACTTTGGAGGGGAAAGCTTTGGTTTTGTGGATATTGCCTTGATTGGATTCTACTGCTGGTTTTATACATATGAGAATGTTGGCAACTTCAGCATAGAGGCCGAGTGCCCGAAACTTGCTGCTTGGGGAAAGAGATGCATGCAGAGGGAGAGTGTCTCCAAATCGGTGCCCGACCCTCATAAGATTTGTGAGGTACTACTAGAATTTAGAAAGAATTATGGAGTAGAATAAACATATTAATGTGCTTCAGAAATGGAGTATGAGTAGATCTATTTTTCTAGGAATAAATACAATCGCCAAGCGCTGGCTTGTGGAGTCTCAGTATTGTTTATGTAATAAAGTGATTATTTCAAAGTAAAGTCCTATTTTATGTCATCAGGATAAGGCTGGTAAGTGGACCGGTCCAGGCCCGGGACCGGTCCGGGACCGCGGGCCAAACGGCGAAACGGGCCAGGACCGTTTGGTTCGGTCTCGTGGTCCGGTCTTATGATTTGGGCCCATCAGGCTCGGGACCGTTTGGCCCGCTAGGGCCCGGGACCGGCCCGGTCCCTTAGCGGGCCAAACGGTCCCAACGGTTAT
>AWOL01S0042787.1:0-23041 GCA_000715115.1 Nicotiana otophora
TTGTCAACATCACCATAGTTCACAGTGCCACTGCACAATACATTAAGCAACAGAGAGTAAAGACAATCACATGCAGACTTCTATGAGTACTAAGTATCTATTTGTTAATGAGACATCAAACAGTGTGCCTCGATGGAAGCCCGCCAGCATATCATCTTGATAGAAGACATGGTAGCGGACTTCGCAGCTCGATTATCGAATTGGTTAAGTTCAATCTTAACCAAGTTGTGTTTTTATTTTTTAACAGTTTGTCATCTTCTTAAACTATAAGAAATTTATTCAAATGATACTATTGATGTATTCTGTTGTGCACTTCTCAATCTACCATCAACTTGAATGTAGTATGAGAAGATAAAAGAAGTATTTGATATCTAGTATTTGATTCTAGTAATATGGCCTCATGGTGTAATTTAGTTGATATATATGTATGAGAAATGTTGACTATATTATTTGTCTTGGGGATGTACTCCCTAATACTGTGTTGAAGTATGTTAAATTTTAATCAACTGGAACTAAACCGATAACCGCCCGATAATAGCTAAACTGATACCAATCCGCCTGATATCTTATCGGGTGGCTAGCGGATTAATACATTTAAAAATCGATAACCGATAAGCCAAACCGTTAAGAGTAAATAACCGCCTAATCCGCCTTATAAGCGGCCCTACTTACAATTCTCCATATCAAATTTCTTGACAATCTCATTTGCATATTCTCCTTGAGATATAAACATGTCATCTTTCCCCCGACTCACTTTAAGGCTAAGATAATAGGACAGTAATCCAATATTCATCATCTCAAATTCTCTCGTCATTACTTCCTTGAACTCTTTAAACATCTTCGGATTATTTTTTGTCAAGATCAAATTTTCCACGTACAAATAAATAAGTAAAGTATCATCATTTTCGTTAATTTTTACATAAAGTACACGTTCATGTAGATATTTTAAAAAATTATTTGCCTAGAAGTATTTGTCAATTTTATTATTCCAAGCTCGTGGAGCTTTCTTCATGCCATAAAGAGCTTTCTTGAATTTTAAGACTTTTTCTTCATGTCCTTCAATCTTATAGTCAAAGGTTAATCAATTTAGACTTGTTACTCCAAAATCCTATTCAAGAAAGCCGGCCTCACATCCATTCGATGGATTATGTTGGTTTTGGGCTTCCAAAGAAATTATCAAGCGGATTGTTGGGTGATTGATAGGAATGACGCTCTAAGCGGATGGTCTTTAAATATTTTTCATATTTTGTAATGTATTTTATAATAGCCTTCGATCGCGTACATATTTATTATTCATCAGGGATTTCTCAATCGGATTGGTAAATTTTTATGCTATATTTACTCACATATATTGTTAGTTGTTCACAAATTATACCCAATTGGCATGACTTTGTGATTGGTCAATTATTCATCAAACTCTACCATATTGGTATCATTATGTGTCATCTACATGCAACCTATTTGTTAAATATTTACAAACTCTACTATGTTGGCGTGCTTTTGTGCTTGTTAAATTGTTCGCCAAACTCTACCAGATTGGCATGTGTACTATTTGCAACCGGTCTATCTGTTATATTATCCATCAAAGTCTACCCGATTGGCATAATTATTTTGTATTTTTCAACAAAGTGTTCTTCGAGTTTATAGTTTTAATTTCACTCAAACCACCCTAAATCTGATTCAAATAATCTCAAATTAGAAACAAAGCATTCAAATACCAACAAAAACGATCAACAATCACCAATTTAGTCAAATAATACCAAATCAAAAAGATTCACTTTGTCTTCTTCAAAACTTTTGAAGGAACAATAATAGAGTTTTGAGATTGTGATTTAAGTACAAATTATCAATATTCAAATAATTTTAATAATAATCGATCATTAATTTTCAGTTTTTACCCCCAAATAAGAATTTCAAGCTTCCAATATTAAAAAACTATAGTGTTTTTTGTGAAGAAAAAGCTCATTTTTGCAACAAAGACAAAAATAGGGATAATATATAAAGATTAGTCTCTTAGGGGGACAATGTTTTGCAGATTGTTTTCGAACGAGCAATCGGTGCAAATACCTCATCATACAAGTCGTTCGCTTGTACCCATTTGCTACCAATTTTCCTTTGTGCCTTCTCTTTTATAATTTTTCTTAAGCTTGTAAACTCATTTACTCGAATGGTGCTTTGCCTTCTGGAAGTGTGACCAACTCCCATGTATTATTCTTCTTGATTTCTTCATCTATTGGATCTCTCTATTTTGAATTTTGGCCATCATCTTCATAATTAGAGGTTCACTATCCACCAACAGATAAAAGTGAGTTAAATCATGCAATATTTCCTTACAACTTCCGTCGTTTCATACAAATCACAAATATTTCTAGTCTTCCGAGACACTTTGTTTAAACTTGAACTTGATTCTCCCACTTCTTAAACTTGTGTATCACGATCCAAAATTCAATCCATCGTGATGGCACCTAACTCAAGCCGCTAGGTATGCCAAATAATAATAAACACGATTTAATAATGACGATAAGAATCAAAAGTAAAATAATTAAATTTTATACAACTTCCCAAGGACTGGTAGTACAAGTAATGAGCCACTAAGACTTTAGATTTACAAAGCTGATATAAAATAATGTTTACAACATCTATTTGAAATATACATAACAAATTACAAATCTAGAACTACCAAGGACAAGCGATAGTTATGTCCATAAATCAGGTACGCTTCTAATGTCAGCTTCCGCCATACGCAACAACATCTGCTCCAAGATCTGCACGCAAGGTACAGAAGTGTAGTATGAGTTCAACCGACCACATGTACTCAATAAGTATCATAACTAAATTCGGCAAGGTAATAGAAGCAAGGATTATAAATGACACTCACTATCACCTGTACAATTCATAAATTCCAACAAGTATAGAACAAATATATGATCAAATCAGAAAATCTCAGGTAAAACCGCCTTGGTGCTCACGATTCTTTGTTTTATAGTGTTTTACTCAGTCAACAATCCAATATATAAGGAGGATATACAAGTAAATCACGTAAACAGTCAAGGAAATTGCAATTAAAGATGAAATGCAATAACTAAATATCAGCCCGTTGCAGCGTGCAACCCGATCCAAATAACAATAAGCCAATAAGGCTTGTTGCGGCGTGCAACCCGATCCAAATAATAGTAATTATCTCTCCCAGAGCTCACATCAACCAGAAACCCGTCGGTTTCTCACAATCCATGTGTACACCATCAAGAGAGAAACATGAGAGGGTGACCCTAAGGGGATGGATCTGTATCAACACGCTGCACGAACAATTCACGTATTGCACGGGCAACTCATGTACTAATAATATCAACCGCACGGACAACTCACGTTTTGCACGAACAACTCACGTGAAAATATCACAATCCGTCCGGCATGGTCACAGGCATAACAACACAATTCGTCTAGCATGGTCACAAGCATAACAACACAATCTACCCGGAGTGATCACATGCATAATAACACAATCCGCACGGCATGGTCACATGCCTCCAGTCCAAATCATATCACACAGAATTAAGTACACAGGAACACATGTATATGATGAATAAATATCATATTTCATTCTCCCAGACTGGTATAATAACATGCTAAAGTGTAGGCATGTGCAAATTGTGCTATCATAGCTCAAATCAGCAAATTTTATCACAGAAATAGTAATTACCAAGTTTATTCAGGGAATTAGCCTCTTCGTAACATCAAACATGGCTCAAATAGTTCACAACAATATTATAAATATGAGAAACATTATAATTAAAGCTTAACAGTCAATTCTAGGCATATCATAGCCTAAACAATATCACGAGCATGGATAAATACACCGGTGCTCGAACATGGGCTCAAACCCCATAGATATGCGAGTCCATAACACGTAGCTATCACAAATAATTCAGGCACCTAGTGCCTCAACCATGTTTAGATAGGATACTTACCTCAAGCAAGGCAAATCAATAATCTAGACATGCCATCCCGCGCGTACAAACCTCCGAATGGCTCGAAACTAGAGAAAAGCAACTCAAAAATATCAAACAATGCCATAGGAGACAAACCCAATCGATAAAGGTTGTATCTTTAATCAATTATTCAAAGTCAACCAAAACGTCAAACCCAGGCCCGTACCTCGGAACCCGATAAATCTTTATAAATTCCGATAACACATTTAATTACAAGTCCAACCATACAAATTTCACTCAAATCCGACTCTGAATCGATGTTCAAAACGCAAAAATTTACTTTAGAAAAGTTTAGACAAAAACCCCCAATTTCTCTTTCAAATTCATAATCCAAATGCCAATATCGAAGATAGATTCATGAAATATAATTAAAACCGATTCAACAATACTTATCTCAATCCATGTGGTGAAAATTCTCTCCAAAATCGCCCAAAACCGAGCTATAAATTTCAAGTTGTGACAAAATAAAACAAAAGCTCGAAATATATACAATCAGCCCAGCACTTTGGCATTTGCGATCTTCCAGCCGCTTCTGCGGCGTTGCTTTTGCGACCATATTTTGCTTCTGCGGACTCCACTAACTAGCCGACATCTAGAACCTATGGACAGTTGTCCGCTTCTGCGCAATCACGGTGTGAGCCCAAATCCCGCTTTTGCGCTCCAGGCCGCTTACGCCCAAGACCATCACTTCTACGTGGCCGCTGATGCGCCCAATGCTCTGCATCTGTGAAGTCTCCAAATTCAGCCCCTTTTCGTAGGTGCGACAAAAATTCTGCATAAGCGGTACCGCACCTGCGGCCAAAACCACACAGGTGCGACGAACCAGCACCAAAACTGCTCAAAGTGATCAAAATCATCCGAAACTTACCCAAATCACGCTTGGGGTCCTCGGGACCCCGTTCACACATACCGACATGTTTCAAAATACAACACGTACCTACTTGAGGCCTCAAATCACATATAACAACATCCAAACTATGAATGGCACCTCAAATCAAACTTAATGAACTTTCGAACTTTAAACTTCCAAAACTCGTATCCATATCAAAATAAACTCCGAATAACCACAAATGTTTCACACAAGTTCCAAATGACACAATGAACTTATTCCAACTTACGGGCTAACAATTTGAACTCGATATCATCAAATTCAACTCCCCATCAAATCTATGAACATTCTAAAGTCTCAAAATGCCAACTTTGGCCAAATAATGTCGAAACCTTCTAGAAACATCCAAATGTAAATTCGGGTATACACTCAAGTCCAAAATTACCATCCGGATCTAACGGAACCATCAAAACTTTAATCTGAGGTCAAATACTCAAAAGTCAAACTTGTTCAACTCTTCTAACTTAAAGCTTCCTATTTAAGCATCATTCTTCCAAATAAATTCCGAACACCTCAAATTCCGAAACCGACGACATACACATGTCATAATACACCATATGAATTTATTCATGACCTCAATCCACCTAATGAACTGTAAATACTTGAAACGACTGGTCCGGTCATTACATTATGATAGAGGTGTTGGATGTGATGTAATAGGCTGCTCCGCATCTTCTTTTTCTTCATAATTATTATCAAATAATGGAGTAAAAGAATAATCTTGCTCTTTATATTTCTATTCCCAAGCCCTATCTTCATCAAATTAAATATCTCTGCTTATAGTGACCTTGCTATTTTTTGGATTATATAAGTTTTAACCTTTAGAACTCTGATCATAGTCAGTAAAAATATATCTCTCACTTTCGTCATCAAGCTTAGACCTCTTCTCATCTGGCACATATGCATATTCAATTCTTCAAAAACTCATAAGTGAGCAAATTTTGATTTGAAATCACTCCAAACCTCTTGCGGAATTCTGAAATGAACACTTTTGGTGCGACATTGACTTGATAAAGAAACTGTTGCAGCACAAACTCCTTTAACATATTTTTTCTCTTCAACATACTCCTTGCCATGTTGAAAATAATATTTTTTTTTTTTTACGATACTATTTTGTTAGGGTGATCTCGGAAAAATTAAAGAATGATGAATTTTATTGTTTTCACAAGAAGTCTTAAATTCATTTAAAGTGAATTCTCCATCTCTATCGGACTAAAGTGACATGAGTTGATAGCCACTTTGTTTCTCTATCACACTGTTGAAATTTTTATCACTTTCAAACACCTCTGGTTTTTTCTTCAAAAACTAAACCTAAGTTATCTGAGAAAAATCGTCAATAAAACAATTATTTTTATCAAGTGATGATGGTTTGTTCGGTGTGCACACATTTATGTGAATCAAATTCAAAGGTCATCATTCTTTTGTCAAAGACTCTTTTGAAAGTTTTTTCTTGCTTATTTTCCAAAGAGGCATCCTTCACAAAGTTTTAGGATAATTGATAGATGGCAATCCTTTCACCGTATTTTTTTTATCAACATTAAACTTCAAGATCCACAAATAAATATTTCTTTTCACAAATGTGATTACTTGCACCATAATGTCACGACCCAAAACTAACCCCTGTCGGGATGGCGCCTATCGTGGAACTAGGCAAGCCGACTCATTTCTAAAACAAACTGATATTTTCATTTTAAAGATAATTTCAAGATTATTTAACATAAAACCTCCATTTAAAGAGTTCAAATAAAAAAAACAGAAGTGCGTAAAAGAAAAATCCGACATCGGGGTGTCACTAATCATGACCATATACTACAATCTGTCTAACAATATCAAGGCTAACTTAGCCCGAAAAATAGCTAAATACAACTAGAGGAAGATAATAGGGAGAAGAGCAGGGGCTGTGATCGCCAAACAGCTACCTTGCTATCTCCAAGAAAATCTGCAACCAGAACACTCAATAATCGCTACCGTGTCCAGCTACACCTGAATCTGCACACAAAGTGCAGGGAGTAACGTGAGTGCGCCAACTCAGTAAGTAACAACAATAAATAAAGACTGAGCAGTAGTGACGAGCAATAAAGCATATAACGTTCATATCAGGAAATCTCAGTAAAATACCACATGCTTTTTAAAAATCAAGATTTGAATCAAATTTTCTAGTTTAAACCCAGTTCCAGTAAAAATCATTTAAAGATATTTTTCCAATAGTTTTTCAAAAAAAAGGCTCAATGCAAATGTGAGCAAAAATGATGAAATCATAAACAGCCCCTCGGACAAAACATCACTCATATACAACCCTTCGGGCAAACCTCACAGTCACTCGTGCCACTTGGGCATACCTCACAATCACTCGTGCCACTCGGGTATACCTCACAATCACTCGTGCCACTCGGGCATACCTCCTAATCACTCATGACTCCCAGTCACTCAGCACTCGGCACTCGCACTCAGTAGGTACCTGCGCTCGCTGGGGGTGTGTACAGACTCCGGAGGGGCTCCTTCAGCCCAAGCGCCATAATCTGCACGGACAACTCACGTGCCAAAATAATAATGTATGCTGCAGGTGGGCAGCCCCGATCCACACGCATCCTCACAAATCAGGCCCTCGGCCTCACTCAGTCATAACCCTCTCAAGCCACTCGAGCATTTCAGTAAAACAGGACATTCGACCCAAAACATTTATATGCATCAAAATAGAGTCATAAAAGTGAGTTATGCGATAAACAAGTATAAACATGACTGAGTATAGTTTTTCAATCGAAAACAATGAGAGAATGGTAAGAAACAGCCCCTAAGGTTCCAAACAGCTTTGGCGCAAGGCCCAAACATCGCATTCAGCCCAATTTACAGAAATTCATTCTAAAACATATAAGTATCATATGGTTTCAACAAAGTATGCAACTTTACAGTTGCTACGGGACAAACCAAGTCACAAATCCCCAACAGTGCATGCCCACATGCCCGTCACCTAGCATGTGCGTCACTAAAGAATAGTAGAATGATACAAAATCTGGGGTTTCATACCCTCAGGACTAGATTTACAATCGTTACTTACCTCAAACCGGTCAAATCTCTAACCCGCAATGATCTTACCTCTGGATTCAGCCTCCAAATACTCCGAATCTATTCACAATCAGTACAATACCATCAATACGCGCTAATGGAATGAATTCCACAAGAAAAACTATAAAATTAGATCAAAACCCGAAATTGGCTCAAACCCGGCCCCCGGGACCACGTCTCGAAATCTGAAAAATTTTGCAAAACTAGAAAGCTCATTCACTCATGAGTCTAACCATACCAAATTTATCAAAATCTGACATCATTTGGTCCTTCAAATCCTTAAATTACTCTCCAAATATTTCAAGCCCTAACCCCTTATTTTCACTAATTATCATGATTAAAACAACGGGAAATCACCATATATACCAGTATTAGGGCTCAAATAACTTACCTCAATGAAATCCCCTTGATTCCCTCTTCAAATCCCTCTCAAAAGCTCCAAAAACCGAGTTGAAATTGTGAAGAATGACCAAAATCCGCGAAGGGTTCTATTTATGGTTTCTGCCCAGGTTTTTCGCACCTGCGACCATTTTCTCGCACCCGCGCGACCGCACCTGCGGTCCAAGAAGCTGCACCTACGCAACTTACTTAATCACCCAGCTTTCGCACCTGCGGACTCGCATCTGCGGTCCCAGGTGCGCATCTGCGAAACAAGCCCAAACTCCTCATCTCCGCATCTGCGCTCAAGGTCTCGCACCTGCGGGCTCGCAGATGCGGCCAATTCTTCGCACCGGCATTCCCAGCCTTGGCCCAGCGTCTCCTGAACCTGCGCACTCCCCATGCGCACCAGCGGCCTCGCACCTACGACCCTTTCTTCCGCAGGTGCGGAAATAGCACAAGCAGCAGCTCCAGCTGCAATTTCCAACTTCAACAAATCCGTTAACCATCCGGAATCACCCCGAAGCCTTCTGGACCTCAACCAAAAATACAAACAAGTCATATATCAACATACCAGCTTAGTCGAACCTTCGAATCACTCAAAACAATATCCAAATACCAAATTACCCTCGGATTCAAGCCTAAGAACTTCTAAATTTCCAAATTCGGCAACCGATGCCGAAACCAACCAAACCATGTCCGAATAACCTCAAATTTTGTATACACGTTACAAATAACACTACGAACCTACTCCAACTTCCGTAATTCTATTCCGACCCCGATATCAAATTTTCCACTGCCGACTGAAATCGTCAAATTTCCAATTTCGCCAATTCAAGCCTAATTCTATCACGGAACTTCAAATCACATTCCGGATGCACTCCTAAGTCCAAAATCACCTTACGCAGCTAACGAAACCATCAAAATTGAAATACGAGATCGTTTGCACATAGGTCAACATCCGGTTGACCTTTTCAACTTAAGTTTCTACTTAAGAGACTAAGTGTCTCAATTCACTCCGAAACCACTCCGGTCCCGAACCAACTAATCCGATATAACATAATACAGCTGAATAACACAAAAGAAGTAGAAATGGAAAACACGAGGCTATAACTCTCGAAACGACTGGCCGGGTCGTTACACATAATCAAGGTAGTATTAGTTCTTTTTAAAACTTTCTGTATTTTTACATGCAAGAAGAAAAGTTCCATCATCTTTTTCATTCTTGCTTTCCACAAATTATTGTTCTTCTCCATGTTACTTTTATACTACCACGAAAAATGACCAAATTTATGACAAGTACAATATTCAACATTTGATTTATCATATCTTCCTTGATTTGATCTTCATCATCTATCTCTTTCACGTTCTCATCCTTGGTTGTAGTCTTGACTTTTATTTTCTCTATTTTGTGATTGATTACTACCTCTTTCTCCTCTACCATGACCTTTTTCATGTCCACAACCCCTTTTTTTGTGAACAATTCCTTTCATTTTTCTCCTTAAAAAACGTTTTGATTGTAACGCTTATTTAATTGATTATTGTTTTGGTTTCTCCAATTTTTCTTCATGCGCGTGTGAAGAACCCATGATTTCTCCTATGGTCATGGTGTTCAAGTCCTTAGACTCTTTATTGACAATAATAACATAATTAAATTTTAAATCTATGATCATAGTATTTTTGTAACGACCATATCATCATTTAATTCTTCATCATATCTCTTTATTTGATTATAAACCGCCAAGACTCTTGAAATATAATTCAAAAACTATTTAGATTCCTTCATTTGTAGTGATTCAAATTCTTCTCTTAAGGTTTGGAAATGAACCTTTTTCACCTTGTCCGAACCTTTAAAGGAAATTTGAATAATATCTCATTCTTGCTTGAAATGGTTGCATTTATAACCTTCTCGAATATCTTTTCATCCAAACCTTCATGGACGAGAGTGAGCATCTTCTGATATTTCTTCTTTGTGGTAGCGGCATTTTCCGCTTCATCAACTCACTCTCCACCATTTCCAAAACATAACAGGCTCCAAATAAAGCCTTTATTCGGATGCACCAATTTTCATAGTTTTCTTTAGTGAGCATCAAGATGTAACGACCCGATCGGTCTTGATCATCTTTGCATTATGTGTTATGATGTGCGTGTGTGGTCGAGTTCTGAATTTGGATGATTCGGGATTGATTTGGAAGAAGTATTCTTGTTTTAGAAGATTAAGCGGTAAGAGTTTATCAAAGTTTGATTTTTGTGTACACGACTCTGAAATGGCATTTTGATGGTTCCAATAGCATCGTATGATGATTTTGGTCTTAAGAGCGTATCCGGATATTAATTTAGAGGTCCGTAGGTCGTTTCGGCATGAATTGGGGAAAGTTGGAAAAATAGAAGATTTTGGAAAGTTTATTGATGTTGGGGTCGGATCCCGGTTGTGAAAGTTGTAATAGGTATGTATTGTCATTTATGACTTGTGTACAAAATTTGAATTCAATCGGAGTTGGTTGGGTATGAATCGGTATTAGTTTTGTAATTTGAAAGTTCATAAGTTTCTTAGGCATGAATCGATATGCGATTTGTGATTCTAGTGTTGTTAGAGGCAATTTGAGGCTTCAAGCAAGTCCGTATCATATGTTGGGACTTGTTAGTATACTTGGTTGGGGTCCCATGGGGCTCAGGCAAGTTTCGGATGGCTTTGGATTGTGCCGCGCTCTTATTTGATATTTTGACGTCATTTCTTTTGGAATAAAGGGTACCACATTGTGATAACGGACTTTTGATTTGTGATTTTATTGAACCATTAGATTCGTATCATAATTACAGAACCATAGCAATAAGAATCGTCGCATTCCCAGGTCGTATGAGAGAGTTATGCCCATTTCAGTGTCGGGAAAGACTGCGATTTTTCTGGTGTTTGAGGGAACAAAGGCAAATCGCAGGTGCCAAATGCGATTTAAAAATCTCAGGTGTCAAATGTGACTTGTCTTGAGAGGTTTCTAAAAATCGGGATTTCACCATTTTTAACATATTTTGAGTTGTAAACCTCGGATTTGAACAATTTTGAGGGGTTCTTCATGTGGTTGTTTGGGGTAAGTGATCTTTACCCGTATTTGATTATATTTCATAATTTAATTAGTGAATTGAATGAAAGAAAGTGGGAATTGTGTAAAATCTTTCAAAAATATAAAATGAGGATTTGAATAGCGATTCGATATCGGAATTTGATAATTTTGGTATGGTTGAAATTGTATCGGAATGAGTATTCGTATATTGTGAATTTTGTCGGATTCCGAGGTGCAAGCCCAAGGTTGAATTTTTAATTTTAAATAAAGATCGAAACTTTATTATCCGAAATTATTTCCTATGAGTTTTATTTGTGATTTGAAGTTATTTTAGCTATATTTGAGTCGTCAGGAGGTTGTTTCACTCGAGCAGGTCATTTTAGAGTATCGGTCTAGCTTGTTTGAGGTAAGTATCTTGCCTAACTTTGTATGGGGAACTACCCCTTAGGATTTGAGTCATTTGTATTAATTGTGTCATGTAAAGGCCGCGTACGCGAGGTGACGAGTACGTACTCGGGCTTATTTGTGGAAAATCTGATTGTCTAGGGCTCTTAGGTTCTTATGTCCATTAGATATGTAGTTGTTTTATCATGTTAAATTATCCATTTACTAAATTCACCCTTACGTGTCTTATTTGGAATTAATTGATTCATGTTCTACCCTTATTGCCAATTAAACTCTTATGTGCCTTGATTGAAATTATTGCCTCTTTAACTGCCAAGTTGTCTTTTCCATAATTGTTTAACCTTAATTGAATTTATATTGTCTTTTCTGTAATTGTTTAACCTTAATTGAATTTATATTGTCTTTTCTGTAATTGTATAACCTTAATTGCAGTTATGTTGTCTTTTCTGTAATTGCTTAACCTTAATTGAAGTTATGTTATCTTTTCTGTAATTGTTTAACCTTAATTGAAGTTATAGTCGTCCTTTCCGTAATTTGCTTAACCTTAACTGAAGTTTTGTTATCCCTTTCACTGTTGACTTATCCGTATTTAGAATTATTAATTCATAATATCTCTCTTATCGTCGAGTTGTACCTATGTGGAATCAGTGTTGTACATTATCTCTTCCATTGTTGAGCTATTCTTGTTGAGACCATCATTACCTGTTGTTTCTTTCTTTGTGAGCTTGTTCTTCCGTTCCTTTGTGTTCTGAAGTTCTTGTGTTGATTTACTTGTCGTACTCTCATGTTATTGTTGTTGACGTTGTTGTATTCAGTGTTGTTGAGCCGAGGGCTATGCGCGGTTATGGTATTGAAATTGTTTTGAGAAAAAGTTGTGGCATATGGACACATGTGGTAAAAGACCTTATATTATGTCGTTATGTTTTGGCACACGTGATATTGTTAAGAGGGTTGTTGGAGTGTTCGCACGTGAGTTGTCCGTGCTATTATTATTATTGATATTTGCACATGCGGTGTGACAAGTTGGACTATATATGTGGGTTACGCATGTGGCGAGACAAGGTGGGAATATTATTATGCATGTGTGGCGAGACAAGGCGGGGCATTTACTTTATTGTTGTGCACGTGGCGATATAAGGTGGGTTATATCAGGGATGATGTGTGATGACTTGTGATGGCCTGGGGGCATTATTGTTGTTTATATTTGTATAGTGGTGTGCCTACCTTGTGTGAGTCATGTAATTTACGTCTTGTTGTGTTGTTTCCTATGTGCCATTTGCTGTTTCTACTCTTACATGTTGACTCGAGTTGTGATAGAACACTTGCACAAGCATACACGTAATTAACCACTCATATCGGTTTGAGAAGATGAACCCTCATGTCTATTGATCATTTACATATATTCTCGTATACTTGCCTTATGTGTGAAAGTTATTCTTCTGGTACATGAGTTGTCCGTGCGGTCAAGGTCATTATTATTGTTGGCACGTGAGTCGTCCATGAGGTTATGAATTGTTATGTGGGCACAAGATGCCAAGTGATTAGGGTTCATGAGTTGGGACCCGTGAAATATGATTATGAGTGAAGTCCCTGAACAAATCTTGTGAGAAAGTGGTTGCTCTTATTGAGTGTTACTTTTTTTTCCTTACTTGGTCTCATCGGACTTAAACTGTTTCACCTTACTCCACGACGTTATTACATGTTGTGTCTCGTTGCTAATTGTTGCTTTTAGTTTCCTATTACCAGCATTGTTTCATTATTGTTATCATGCTTAAATTTAGATTGATATTGTTCCCTGTTAGTTTCACATCCATACTTGTACATGTTATTAAGTCTAGTAGGTGTCTTGACTATCCCTCGTCACTACTCTACCGAGGATAGTCTTCATACTTACTGGGTACCGTCGCGGTGTACTCATGCTATGCTTTTTGTACATTTTTGTGCAAATCCAAGTACTCAGAGTTTGTTGATCATTAGCAAGCTGATCGGGTATTGTTGTGGAGACTCAAGGTATACCTGTTGTTGCATTCGCAGGCCTCGGAGTCACCTTCTGAAATTTTACTTTGTACTGTTTATTTTTATTCCGGAACAGTTGTACATAGAGATCTTCTAGTAAACTCAGTAGATCTTATGGCTTGTACTACCTATTATGGGATTGTAAGTTTTGTATAGAGATTTCATATTTTACAGTTGTTAGTTGAATTTTGCTAATAATTCAGTAAGTGTTAGACTTATCTAGTCTTAGAGACTAGGTGCCGTCACGATATCCTACAGAGAGAAATTGGATCGTGACACAAGACTTGGAAGGGAATTCTATTAGTATTAGTTACTTTTTTTTTACGTTTAGTTGTCTCCAATCACACCAGCTCTGATGCCAAATATTAGAAAATTAAGAGAAATATAGCGAAAATAAACACTCAAAAGCTCACTATAAGAGCAGTGTAAGAATGATGGATATTTCACTACTATGGCTTTTACAAAATGGATAGGAATACATGAAAAGTATTTTTCATCATTTATTTAAATTCAATTTTAGGCTTTTACTATCGTAAAGTACATGAATAAGAACTCACTAAACTAATTCAAGAATTTTCTACCAATGCATGTACCTCATAATCCATTTAATCTACTAGTTCATGAACTAAAAATAAATATAATGCGTGAACAGATTTAATTAATATTTCAACACCCTTACTATACAGTTTTAGCGACATTTAAAAAAAATTTCTTCTTTTTATTAAATGATAATAAAATATAATTTTTGGTCTGAGCAAATCTATTTTAATCTCACAAAGTTATGGACTCATATCTTACACTTCTGGGTCCACATAATTGTGAGACAAACAAGAGGTCTCACACAACTAGTGTTAGTTGTGTGAGGCACAAAATAAAATTTGAAAAGTTTTATGGTGTAATTCACATGACTGATGTTAGTTGTGTGATGCCTATTTTTATCTCACAAATTTGTGGACTCATATCTTACACTTTGAGTCCACAAAATTGTGAGACAAAAAAGAGCCCCCACACAACTAGTATCAGTTATGTGAGGCACGAAATAAAAAATTTCATCTTTAGTAAGTCTTTAGGGAGGCTTAGAAACAGGGGCGGGCCAACGTTGGTTCAAGGGGTTCAATTGAACCCTCTTCTTAAAACGTTTTAACTATTTTTATATGCAAATTATCTTTCTAAGAGCAACTCCAACCTTGTCCATTTTGGGGATAAAAATGGGGATATTTCACTCCAACCCTCCCCCATTTTTGTCCCCAAAATGGGGAGTGAATAGTGTCTCCCCAAATTTGGGAACACACTATTCATCTCCCCATTTACTATTTTCTATTAAAATATTATTATTTTTATTATTTAATCTTTTAATTTATATTTTTATATATACTTAATTATGTTTATATAATATATTTACCTAATTAATTTTTCATCTTAACTTTGACGTATAATTTTGAAAAATTAATTATCGTGCATCTATTTTTTTATGTAAAATTAATAGTTAATTTTATTATGAGTTATAATTAATCTTGTATCGCAATGATTTTACTTTTATTTGAATTATTAGTTAATATATAATAATTGCTTACAAATTATATTATTTAAAATTTTATGGAATTGCTTTAATGGAAATTACAAATTAATGAAAATAAAAGATGGAATTTGTTTAATGAAAATTAAAAAATAAAATTGAAATGAAAGATAATAATATAATATAGAAGAGAGAGAAGAATATAAAAAAGAATATTCTCTTTTGTGGGAAAAAATAGGGGAATGGTTGGAGTAAGTTGTCCCTAAAATGGGAAAATCCCTGTTTTGGGGACCAAAATGAGGGTAAATTTCCCCATTTTGAGGACCAAAATGAGGGTAAAGGTTGGAGATGCCCTAATAAACTAACTTCTATAAAGTAAAGGCCATTGAACCAACTTGGCAAAGGCAGTTCCTTGGTCGGAGGGTTCAAGTGGGCTCAGAATGTGTCGTAGTTCGAAACTCGGTTTTGCATTGTTCTTGTCTTTTATACTTTGAGAGAAGTTCATTTGTAGCCACTAGGGCCAAACTTATATCACCTAATAGCCACAAAATAACTCTTTACAAGTCATAGCCTAAAAACAATCATAAAGGCTAGCAACCGAAAAAGCTGAAACCATACGCTCAACTCAAACGAAAAGGAAAGCACTCCTAATCGATTTTGTTACCTAAATTCACGCGTTCAGTATGGGATCTTCAATCTCCAAACACTATAAAAGTCGCCTAATTATTCACATTATCAAAAAAATTCTAGGATTTCTGAAGATTAAACCCAGAGAAGAACTCCAAAAAAATTCACGGTGGAATTCAAAGTTTTTGCACAATTGCGGCCTACAATCAGCTTAATAGAGTTGAGATTTTGTTCTTAAATTGTGAAATTGATACAAAATCGACAAACTCAACTAATGTCTATGGAGATTGTGAATGTTGGAACTACTGTTCCAATTTTGATTCCGATTTTACTTCAACACAGTGGTGAATGGGTAAGTGAAAGTAAATTTGTTAATTTCTTTGTTAATGGCGTGCTAATCAATTCGGGATGTAGCTATGAGTATTTTTTTGATGAGATATACAAGCAATTGGATATAGATTCAATTACAAGTGCGATGGAGATAAAATATACAGTGAAGGATGGTTATATAGTAATTCCAATATACAATGATATGAGTGTGCGCTTGTATATGGAGATGAAAAAGAAAAACCTGGATATCACTAAATATCCATTATGCATAACGTTGAAAACTCTGTATTCAAGTGCTCAATGCTCATATTCAAGTTCATACTTGGGTGGCAACTTACTCGCAACAACTTCAGCTGGTTTACTATGTCAGAACGTAGAAGAAGTACACGGAACTAATATTGTTGAGATGATAGATAATCATGAAAAAGAAGACAAAATTGAAATAATGAAGGAAAATTGTATAATAGACAATCCATAACATGAAGAACTTGTATAAGGTCAGTTATATTGGGACAAAGATACACTCATTAGTGTAATGAAGCACTACACAATACGAGAAAAAATGTCAATTTATAGTGGATAGATCATCTACAACAAGGCATGATTTCTACGTATGAGATTGAACTTCTCTGTAATTTTGTGTATACTCCTTGTATTATTGTATAATGATATTGCATATGTATACTGCTTGTTTATTAGAGACACAAGTGTACAAATATGAAAAAGTGCATTATCATAACACTATATTTTAAATAGGTATTGTCTTAAATGCGTGGATGAAAGTTGCAAATGGAGTCTTAGATCTTCAAGTCTACACAAATCAAATGTCTTCAAGGTTAGACGGTTCAATGATGTTCACNGCCCAGAGACGAGTAGACTGTTTTCGCAACGTCATGCTACTTCGTCAGCCATTGCAAAAATGATTTGCAACAAATATGCCAATCCAAAAATAATATACACTCCGGCAGACATCATGAGCGAGATGAAACAACAGTATGGGATTAATATGAGTTACGTAAAAGCTTATAGAACAAAGGAAAAGGCGCTTGAACTGCTAAGAGGGATACCATGCGAATCTTATAGTAAACTGCCGGGTCACTTGTATATAATAAATATGACAAATCCTGGTTATGTCACAATGTTACATAAATCAGAGGACGAGCGCTTCATGTATGTTTTTGTTTCACTAAATGCATCAATCATAGGATGGAAATACTGCTACCCTATTGTAGTGGTTGACGGGACATTCCTCAAATCATAACACAGGGGAACAATATTAACAACTAGCACACAAAATGTGGCAGGTGAATATGTCGCAGACTTGTATAATAATTATATATGGTATAGATATTTTTTATCCGTGTATAACAAAAATAACATGTGGATGCTTTCTTATTTGCTTAACCAGGTAAAATGTTTCCACTAGCATACGCTGTTGTCGATTCTGAAAATGATGCTTCCTGGGAATGGTTTTTTGAAATGTTTAGAAAGGCTTTTGGGGAAAGAGAAAGGATGTGCATCGTATCCGATCGTCATGCAAGCATATTGAGGGGTGCTTCAATAATGTATCCAGAGGTATCTCACTGTGTATGTATCTTTCATCTTTGGAATAACATAAAGAAGCAGTTCAAGAAGAACCATGACCGGCTGAGAGAAGTATTTTTTACAATGGCCAGAGCATACAAAATTGAAGATTTTAATCGCCTCATGCAAGATATGGACAGCATTGATAAGAGGGTAAGGGGTTACCTGTTCCAAGTTGGTTTTGAAAAGTGGTCCATAGCATATTTCACTGTTAATAGATCCATGGTGATGACTTCAAATATTGCCGAGTCACTCAATGCAAGAAACAGAGAGGCAAGAGAGCTACCAATCATGAGTTTGCTAGATTACATGATGAATTTGGTTATGGAATGGAATAATACAAATAGAATGACTGCAATGAGTACATTTACTGGCCTAAGAAAAAAAATATAACGAAGTACCGAAGGAAAATAGCTATTTGTCGCAGAAAATGACGGTAAATATTCTTTTATCATGTCTTACTTCATACATTAATACTTGTCATATCCCTATTTTACTAATGATATCTATTTAAATTTAGCTGAGGCCTTAAACCGATTATGTATATGTAGTGATAGATGCTGAACAAAGGCGGAACATAGTATGCTTGCAAAAAAGAGAATGCTCGTGTAAATGATTTCAAGTGGATAAGATTCCTTGTCCACATGCTATGGCAGTATTGGACTACACACACATAGAAGCACCCAAATATTGTTCTTCCTATTACACCAACCAATACTTCAAGAAGACATATGAAGTGCAAGTTAATCCACTTCCAGATGAAACTACATGGGACCTTCCAACAGAGATGTTAGATAATATGGTGCTACCATCGATAGTAAAGGGCAAATCAGGAAGACCGACGAAGTCGCGACGCAAGGGATTTTATGAATATCTGTATACCGAAACACTTACTTATGGACTGTGTGAAAAATAAGGACACAATAGAAGAACATGCAGGAATGCTCAAGACAACTAGTAGGTGTTCATCAATGATTTAGTATTTTGTAATATTTTTCCTTGTGAATGTTACAATTAGAATAATGAAAAAATAATGAGATTTGCAATCATATTCTCTCTGATGTATGAATAAAGATGCTACTTTTTGTCATAATGAAAGTATTGGTAGAAGTTTAATTCCAAATACTATTATGGATGTCATTATACAAAAACTTATACAAAATATATACAAAAAAGAATATCACTTTACAAATAATATACAAAATAGACTGTAACTATACAATTTATATATAATATTTTATTCCTATACAAAAAATAAAAAAATAAACTGTCGCTATACAAAACATATACAAAATAGATGTCACTATACAAAATATATACAAAAACGACTGTCACTATACAAACAATATACAAAATAGAACTTGTATATTTATACAAAAACAAAACAATAGAACGTCACTACTGTATATACAATTTACATACAATAGACTGTGACTATACAAAATATATACAGAATACATATCACTATACAAAAAATATACAAAAATAGATGTCACTATACAAAAAATATACAAAATAGATGTCACTATACAAAACATATACAAAAGGACTATTACTATACAAAATTATGCAAAATAGACTGTCGTTATTTATATACAGTTTAGATGCCCCCAAAACTTCATTCATAAAACTTCCTATAACAACTTAGCAACACCATCTAAATTTGCAAAACCTGTCGAAATAAATTATCTGTATAAATTACAAAACTAAAACTATAGAAAAGTCAAAACTACACAAAATCTGAAACTTACATAATTTCACTATTAGCTAAAAACAAACAAGTCGCAATTAAAAGTAATATTCAACATTAGCATTTCAAACATATTGTTGAAAAATATCCCAAACAAAAAGCATAAAACGTGATATAAGTATGCAGTTGTATCCAATCATAAGACAATATCATAACCAAACTACTTCATCTTAAAACTACATGTGAATTTTCTGCTAAACTATCCCAAACTACTTTTTCTTGCCCTTCAACTTGCCCTTTTTCTTGATATCCTTCAAAGTCTCGTCATCACCAACGGCACGCGTCTTGCCTTTTTTCTTGTTATCTTTCAAAGCCTTGTCATCAACAACGGAATGCGACTTGACCTTTTTCTTGTTATCCTTCAAATCCTTGTTATCAACAACGGAATGCGACTTGCCCTTTTTTTTGTTATTCGTTTTGGCCAGATCCTTCAATCTACCAGTAGACTCGTCATCACTAAGTGCATGTTCTCTTTGTTTCTTCACTTCATAATCCCATAGCAATATACCACATCAGTTCCGTATCCCATCAATATCAATAGCTTCAGGAATATTGCTGCCTTGAATGATATACTCAGCAAATGTAGCAACATAAACACCACAGTCACTACATACAAGGTCGCACATAAACGAATAAGTTAGTATAATATCCAAATAGGAATTCATGTACAAAAAAATGAATAATAATCAGAAATATTCAATAATAATTTACGTGTTATCTTGCATTGGCAACCCATCAATGACATGAATGTCAAAAGGATCAATGGTGAGGATTCCCATAGGATTCTCCTTTGTATCCAAAAAACCAATACGATGAAGGAAATATGGGAGCAACATTGAGTATGGCTCAATCGATCTCCGAACTGCACTATTCTGTCTCGCGCCACTCATGGAATCGTATATATAAATGCGCAAATCTTTGAATGACAGTCTCACCAATATCCAGTACCACTTATCAGACAGATTTATAGGGAAAAGGACTTCATCAACAGCACACCAAGGAACATTACATCTTAAAAAATACCCCAAGTATATACTCAATAATTGGATCTGTTTCAGTAATCAAATTCATGTCTCTCTTTTTCTCCAAAAACATCTTGTACAAATTTGAAATCAAGCAGTTAAACCAACAGTCGGTAGTTGTGAATCTTACTGGAACATCAACACCGTACTTCCCTTTCTTTCTCAAATAGTAAAAAATAACATCAATATGCTGAAATATGAAGAATAAACACACATTGTCAGACAATTACAGTATGAGAAAATTAAAATGTATATTTTATGTATAAACCGATTATACATTTTACAGAAGATAGAATACTCTTCCAAGTTGATACTATATTTTCTATTGCCATTATTGTTTTAGTCCTTTCTTCCGCCTACTATATATGGGTTACCGAGTCCCGTTTCTCATTTTATTACAGATATAATCTATATGTAATTATGTAACGACCCGACCGGTCGTTTTGAGTATTATAACCATGTTTCCCTATTTACTGCTCAAATTGGGCTTTACAGTTGTTGTGTGACTTGCCGGGGTAATTAGTTCGGGTCCGGTGAGGTTTTGGAATGAATTAGAATACTTAGTTCCAAAGTTTAAAGCTTAAGTTAAAATAGTGACCGGATGTCGACGTAGGCCTCGGAATTTAATTTTGATGATTTTAATAGCTTCGTATGGTGATTTTGGACTTAGGAGCGTGTCTGGAAAATTATTTGAAGGTCCGTAGTGGAATTAGGCTTGAAATGCCGAAAGTTAAATTTTTGGAAAGTTTGACCGGGGGGTTGACTTTTTGATATCGAGGTCGGAATCCGATTCTGGAAATTGGAATAGTTTCGTTATGTTATTTATGACTTGTGTGCAAAATTTGAAGTCATTCCGGATTGATTTGATGTATTTCGGCACAAGATATAGAATTTGAAAGTTCAAAGTTCATTAGGCTTGAATTGGGGCATGATTCGTGATTTTAGCGTTGTTTGATGTGATTTGAGGCTTCGAATAAGTTCGTATGATATTTTAGGAATTGTTGGCATATTTGGTTGAGGTCCCGAGGGGCTCGGATGAGTTTCGGGGTGGTTTCGAACCGTTTTTAAGCCATTCTTAGTTACTGGTTTTTGGCCACAAAGGTATGCATCGTGATTGCGGACAAATGGTCGCGATCGCGAAGAGCAATTTTGTTGTTTGGGCACGGTGAATCGCGATCATGGAAGCCTTTTCGTGATCGCATAGAGGAAAATCCTGCTGCACTGACCCAACTTTAAAAAATTATATCTCGTAATCTATAAGGAATTTGGGGATGATCCAAAAAAGAAAGTTGTAGCCCTTTGTGTCTAGTTTTCAGAAATATAAACCACGTTTCATTTGGAATTTTATACAAAATGTTATGTCGATACACTATAGGCTGTTCGGAAAGAGTTTGGAAATTTCTGTTGCACAGGGCTCACTTTAGAAGCTTATATCTCGCAATATATAAAGAACTGGAGATGAGCAACAAATGAAAGTTATAGTCCTTGTTGTCTAGTTTTTAGAAGGTTAAACCATTTATAATTTGGAGTTTTGTACAAAACGTTATGACCATTATACTAGAGGTTGTCTGGAAGTGCTGGGAATTTGTTCTTCGCAATTGCGAAAGGCAAATTTTGGGCTGAAAATTTTTGTGCTTCGCGATCGCGAAGAGTAAATGCCTGGACAAAAGATATATTTTGAGGTTTCAGTCATTTTAACACATTTGGAGCTATAGAGCTCGGATTGAAGCGATTCTTTAGGCGATTTTTACCATATAAATGGGGGTAAGTGATTCTAACTCGGTTTTGATTAAATTACACGAATCTATTATTGTTTTTATCAAGAAATTAGTGTTTTGGGTAGAAAATAGTAGAAAAATTCATAGACTTTAATTGAGGATTTGAAGGCCGAGTTGTGGTCGGATTTGAGTAATTTTGGTATAGTTGGACTCGTGGTTGAATGGGGGTTCGGATTTTGTGAGTTTTATCGGATTCCGAGATGTGGGCCCCACAGATGATTTTTGGGGTATAATTTCGAATTTTTGGAAAATATTAGCATTTTGATATGGAATTAATTCCTATAATTTTTGTTAGCTGAATCAAATTAATTGTGATTCGAGCCGTTTGGAAGTTATACGCGCATAATAGAATTTCAGGAGCAATGCATAGCTTGCTCGACATTGGATTTGGCTTGTTCGAGGTAAGTAACTCTTCTAATCTTGGAGCTGAGGGTATGAACCCTGAATATATGTATTATGTGAATTGTTGGGAGGTGACGCACATGCTAGGTGACGGGCGTGTGGGCGTGCACTATAGAAATTATGACATAATTGTTTCTGTCGAATTTTATAGTTAAATAATCTTGGCATTTTTCATGCAGTTTTATGTGTTAAAGAAATTGAGCTGAAAAGCATATTAAAAATCATGTTGAGGC
>AWOL01S0042794.1:0-16868 GCA_000715115.1 Nicotiana otophora
AACTTTCACAGAAACAATTATGTCACAATTTCTATAGTGCACGCCCACACGCCCGTCACCTAGTATGTACGTCACCTCCCAACAATTTAGGAAATACATATATTCAGGGTTCATACCCTCAACTCCAAGATTAGAAGAGTTACTTACCTCGAACAAGCCAAATCCAATGTCGAGCAAGCTAAACAATGCTTCAGAAATCCCATTATGCGCGTATCAACTTCCAAACGGCTCGAATCTAGTCAAAATAATTTGATTCAGCCCACAAAATTTATAGGAATTAATTCCATATCAAAATACTAATATTTTCCAAAAATTCGAAATTACGCCCCAAAAATCACCCGTGGGGCCCACATCTCGGATCCGATAAAACTCACAAAATCCGAACCCCCATTCAATCACGAGTCCAACCATACCAAAATTACTCAAATCCGACCACAACTCGGCCTTCAAATTCTCAATTAAATTCTATGAATTTGTCTACTATTTTGCAACCCAAAACACTAATTTGTTGATAAAAACAATAATAGATTCGTGTAATTTAACCAAAACCGAGTTAGAATCACTTACCCTGTTGTTTCCCTTGAAAAACTCCCGAACATCCCCTCTTCCCGAGCTCAAATCCGTCAAAAATAGAAAATGGGACGAAGTCCCATTTCTTCTTCGCGAACGCGACAGGTCCCTCGCGTTCACGAAGCACAACTCGACTGCCCAAAAATTTAACTCTTCGCGAACGCGACCGTGGCTTCGCGAACGCGAAGCTTTGCAAATCTTACCCTTCGCGAACGCGACCACGGCTTCGCGAACGCGAAGATTTACCAGCTTAGACCTTCGCGAACGCGAACGCCACCTCGCGAACGCGTAGAACAAGAACCCGGGTTCCTCAATCGCTTCACTCTTCTTCGCGAACGCGACACCTCTCACGCGTTCGCGATGCACACACAGACCATACCTTCGCATTCGCGTCCTCCCCTTCGCGAACGTGAAGAACAAAACCTCACACTCAGAAAATACTTTTCGCGAACGCGAAAGAGAAAAATCAGAAAAATGCAGCAACAGATATCAACAATCTCACCAAGGCCAAAAATGATCCGTTAACCCCCCGGAACTCACCCGAGCCCCTCGGGACCACAATCAAATATATCGACAAGTCCTAAAACATCATACGGACTTAGTCGAACCCTCAAATCACCTCAAACAACGCTAAAACGATGAATTACACCCCAATTCAAGCCTAATAAACTTTGAAATTTTTAGTTTCTACAAACGACTCCGGAACCTATCAATTCACGTCTGATTGACCTCAAATTTTGCACACAAGTCATAAATGACATAACGGAGGCATTCAAATTTCAGAATCGGACTCCGACCCCGATATCAAAAAGTCAACCCCCTGGTCAAACTTCCCACAAATTCAACTTTCGGCATTTCAAGCCTAATTCAACTACGGACCTCCAAATAATTTTCCAGATACACTCCTAAGTCCAAAATCATCATATGGAGCTATTGAAATCATCAGAATTAAATTCCAAGGTCGTTTACACATAAGTCGACATCCGATCACTATTTTAACTTAAGCTTTAAACCTTGGAACTAAGTGTTCCAATTCATTTCAAAACCTCACCGGACCCGAACCAATTGCCCCGGCAAGTCACACAACAACCGTAAAGCCCAATTTGAGCAGTAAATGGGGAAACGGGATTGTAGTACTCAAAACGACCAGTCGGATCGTTATATTTTTCCTATCCAAATAATATTTTTTATTATCAATTTTTCGTGTAATATTGAAAACTATACCCAATTAGTAAAAAAAATAACTAAGAAAATATTTAAGAATATAAATGTGTGAGAAAGAAAAAAAATATTTTTTGGTAACAGTCAATCCCACTAATGATTTCGCAAACATAAAGAACCAAAAGTGGAATGTCATATCGATCTTTTTACTCTCTGAAAATAAATTTAATGGTGGATAAAATTATAATTACGATTAAATATTCAAAACAAGAGATAAACTAATGTTAAGAATTACTTTATGAGTAAAATTATTTTTCAAGTAAAAAAAAAAAATCTTAGGGTACATAAATTTATTCCATAAAAAATAGTGTTAGAGATTAAAAAAAGTTAGAACACAAAGTAAAAAAGGTTAGTATAGTATTAAGAATCAAAAGATCATACAAGTTTTCGGGGAAGCACAATCAAAGCTAAATCCTGAACAAGAACAAACTTTCAAGATTATATTATAAAAATCGGCTCTGGTATAACGGGTCGGGATTATCCCTTGTAGATGCCTCTGGAGGAATCGAAATAATATTCCTATGTTATGCATTACTTGCAAATATCATATCAAAAGGCATGAAACTATTAGCAAAACAAAATGGTGTACCAGAAAAGATTTTATTATGAGGTCGTACAACTCACTTTAGATTTGATATAGCTCTTCAAACAACTGAAATAACCATCACAAATATATCAAAGCAGAGCAATGGTGCTAAATTTATAAGAAAAGCAAAATTGATGATATGGGATGAAGCGCTTATAGCTAAGCGTAAAACAATCGAAATAATTATCCGGTGTTTTAGAGATATATTGGATGTCGGTGAACCGTTTGATGGAAAAGTAATGGTTTGGGAGGTTATTTTTGTCAAGTACTACCAATAGTCCCAATCGACAAAAGCAGAAACTGTAAAATCTAGCTTGCCAAAATGATACTTATGGCCTTACTGAAAAAGATTCAACTCACAAGAAATATAAAAGTAAGAACACATCTAGCATTCAGTGACTTATTGCTCCGTGTCGAAAACAAAGAAGAGCATCCAATTAAAGAAGATTCGGTTCTTCTAGAACACATGGTTATCAACCCCAATGGTAATATTAGTGCATTTAATAAGAAAAATATTTCAATCATTAGATTAAAATACAATTTGTGCAAAGTACGTGATAGATATTAAAGAGCAATCATAGCTAGCATGAATGAATATGTTGATCAGCTAAATAAAAGGTTGATTGCAAAGTTTTGTGGTAAAAATAAAATATTTTTCATTTTTTGACTTAACAGAAGATGATACCAATAATTACTCCAAAGAAGAATACGTAAATACTTTAATACCAAATGATTTTCTACCATACAGGTTTATTGTCAAGCTCATATTATATATATATATATATATATATATATATATTAAAATTGACTAAGTTAAAATTGATCTTCCATTGCATATAGGTTGATTTTGAAAAAAAATATGTTTGTCGTGCTATTGAAAAAATTTAGATCCACTGAATAGCTTTTGTAATAGCACAGAGATGGTATATACTAGAAGTTTTGATAATAACGTCATACATGCCGAAATTATGATACTGGTCAATGTGCTTCTAAGTATGTGTTTATCCCTGAATTCAACTTTCGTCTTTCGAAACTAAAGAATATCCTTTTAAATTTGTGTGCAAATATTTTTCAGTATGTTTTGTGTTTTGCAATTATAATAAATAAAGCACAAGAACAAACATCCTAAGTATTGGAGTATATTTACTGCAATATATTTTCTTGCACAAACAACAATATATTGCACTTACAACAAGAGTTTTGATTATGGCAGAGCAACCAAAGCATTAGAAGGAAACTTATACAAAAAACATCATCTACGAATAAGTGTTCGGTAAGATACGATCAAATTAAATACTTTTAAACTATAATACATAATTATCTAACTAACATGAATAAATTGATCATTTGTGTACGTTCTGATGATGTCCTTTCATTTTGAATTCACGTATTATGCTAATGTAATAATATTTTTCGACACTTAGATGATTGTTGTATTATTCAATATAAAATTTCTCTCGTTAATTAAATTTTGATGTTTCTTCATATAAATAAATCACGTGCGTTGCACGTTCATAAATACTAGTATCTTTATTTACCAATTAAGTAATTAATTGAGGATACATATGTAAGTTACTTTGGCATTCCACTTAGACACGACAAAGAAATTATGAGCCTAGTTTTTTAACTCTTGCCGTTCTGGACAACATTAAAGAGCTAAATTACATTCTGAAGTGGGGGAAGTAACTTAATTATACGTTACCCAGGTTTGGGTTATGCCTAAACCCCCACCTTGAAGCTTTGATGGAAAAAATGGACAAGTTCTTCATTAGTACGTGACACAATTGCAAAAGTACTCCACAGCAGCCAACTCATTTTATTTCCTTTCATATATAGTTAAGTAGCACGAATTAAATATTCACATAGAAGAAAGGGACCAATATATTATCAGTACAATTTCTTCATGAGAATGCAGCTTTATACATGATTATTTGTCATTTATTTATATTTTATTTTTGACTTCAACCACCAACATCATCAAATGCCGTTCTTATATACTAGCCAACATCCATTTGCAACATTCAGATCGCCCTGCACCATTAAAATAAAACGGGATCAATATTCATTTAATTTGAGAAAGAAATACCAGTAGACGTCTAGAGTTTATATAAACTTCTTATTTCTCGTGGGGTGAAGAGCATACACAAATATTTAAGTCAATCGGTAGTACAACTTCAACCAATGCTATTTTATGATAGCAAGTGAGAAGTCAGGATAAATATATAGGTTTAAATTATCTATATTGACAGTGTAAATTATTTATACCATCAATATAATTTAACCTATTATAACAAATTATTTACTCTACTTTCATTCTACAATCATGTTTATTATAAACAGTTACTGATTATTGCAAGTAATTTCAGTCCGATGGTTTAAACAATATCATACACTAGAGGTGATAAGAAATTAAACTCTTAAGTACATGTTTTCAAATATTGTCGAATGTATATATAGTTTTAAGTCAACCTACTTATATTCATGCTATATACATCTATCGAATAAAAACAATACCTTGCACAATTAGTGTTTTGGCCAACGGAAGGCAGAGATGAAGGCGTATGACACTGTTGTGAAGCAAGTGTGATACGAGTGGGATCATAATGAATACGTGAAAGTGCCATCTTTATACACTTGCAAACAGCTACACGATCCTTGCCATTTTTTATCACATTGGCTATGTCATTCAGTCCTTCGCAGCACATATTTGATGGCTTGTCCGATTTATGATGTTTCCCTCTAATATAAGACACACAGGGTACTATCCCTTTTGCAACAGTTTTACAAGAAGGTTCAGCAATTGCTGATGTTGCTAAAGCAAGCAAGAGAATGATCATAGTATAGAATAGCCTAGCCATTGTTTTTTTGTTTTTGGTGCTTGTGTGCAAAGGGGAAACTTAACTAGTATAACATTTATATCATGTAAGGTAAGTGGTTGTTGCCTGAATTTCTTGGGAGTTAGCACACAAGTATCATGGAATGCTGATAATCCTCCACATTTCAAGAATGTGATTGATTCAATATGTAACAGAAACAGAAAAAGTATATAATTGATTATATACTGGATTCAATTGTTGACATTTCCGCTGCGAGAAAGGAATTCAACCAGGCTAGAATATGCAAAACTTTTTGCTTCTTCTTTTTCTCAAAAAAAAAAAAAATCCATCTATACGAAATCTTGCACAATCAAGAGAATATTTTTAGTACGAAAAACAAAGTTTTCAAGGTCAATTTCTTTTTTAATACGCTTCCTTATTTTGGAATACAAGATGAGAAGCAAAAGATCACGGGCCGATAACAAGATTCACATCCACCTTTATACACACACATGTGTGTGCGCACGCGTGCAAAATCGTGTAAATTTGATAATTTTCCCTCTCTGACTCTGCTAACTCTCATAAACTCTAAATCTCGACTTCAGAGTTCAAATTTGACTAGAGCGAGACATGTAAAATAGCCAACATCTATTGAAACCCATAGTTTAGTAGAATACTACAATTTACAAGGCAGGGGTAAAATGCCAGTTATATTCAGGGATTCTAATCTTACAGAGATACAGCAGACTCTTCTATCTGAATAGCTGTAGGAACTAACAGTAACACCAAACTGCAACAGCCAGGTCGTAGATGAGCCTCTTTCCAATATTTCTAATTCTAGCTTTAGTTAGGAGCTAAAATCAGGTTCAGCTGGCTTCTGAAGCAGTAAGGGACTTACTCTGCTAGATGATTTGGAACCCTTTGGGTGGTTGTGCCGCAAGACACGCAATGCGTTGGCAGCAAACCTTGATGCATAAATGGTAGCCCCAAGACTTGGTATATTTGCAGTCTCATTTTCCAATGCAGCCTGCAGTCTATCCTCTTCCTCTCTCAAAGATTTCTCAAGCTTGTTCCTGTAGTGTCTGCGCCATGCTGCTTGTATAAAGCATGCTGCCCATGTCCTCCAGTGCTGTGAATAGAACCTAAAACAGACAAAAGTACATTGAAATTGTTAAGAGCTTCTCGAAAACTGATGGCAGAAAGACTTGTGCTTTGAAATTGAACAAGGTTTGGACAACATACCTAAAAGCATGCCGAATCTGCTTACTATGAAGGCGTCTAAATTGGGCGGCAACAAACTTGAGATCATCAGCTGTGAGAGCAAAAGCTTCAACATCTATAACAGCTTGCACTGTTCTAGTTGAGGCTGGAAGAGTCGAGGAAGCATGGGGATCCAAAGCCCATGTAAGAAGCTCCTCTCCACAGAAATCACCAGCCGTGAGAGATGCAGAGTTGAAGAAGCCAGTTCTTCCGCCATTGGTAGTTATAGTCAACAAAGTACCTCTCATCAGAAAAAGCATCTCATTCACTGGATCTCCTTCTCGAATTATGAAGCTATTCTCTGTGAAAAGAGCTGGTTTCAGTCGATCACACAATGCATCCAGTAACTGTTCATCCATTTTCTCAAACATGGGTACCTAAACATATAGAAGATTAAATAAGGCCATCAGTTTCAAGAATGCAAGAAAGGACATGATGAGAACAAAAATAGGAACTTACTCTTTTGAGCAAAGACCAGCAGAGATGGCGCTTTACGTCTCTCCTCAAGTCTTTGGGAAGGTTACAAATTAGATAATCTTCATCAACGCCTCTAGTTTGTTGCCATTTGTACTGCTCATATCTTCGAATGCGCTCTCTAAGGTTGTCAGGAAGCATGCGGTGAGACATCCACTGTTCTGCATCCCGCCTTCTCAACCTCATCCCTTCTACTCTAACTGTGATAGACTGCAAATATTCCTGTAGCCAGCAATTAATGAAACATTAGTTAACGTCAATTCTCTCCAATGTAAGGCATTTTCATCTTTTCTTTAGTTTGGCAAAAGGAAACCCACAACTTAATCTTGAAAATAAAAGGAGTTGAAGTACTGTAGAAATGAAATACATAGTCAAGTTAATGATTTACTCATTTCTTGATAGATTAAAAACTAAGAGGAAGAGATTAAAACTCAATGCATATTGATGCCATGAATGTTAAAAAAATTCACTTAAAACAGATTAGCTTAATTCAAGACTCTTAAGGTAAGAACTAAGAATCCGTTTGGATTGGTTTATTTTAAGTGCTTTTAAGCCATTTTGTAGTGTTTGGATAAAGTAAAAAAGTGCCTTTGAACACTTGTTTTTAAGCTAAAATGACAAAAATAAGCCAAAAGCCAGAATTACTAACTTATGACTTTTGGCTTAAAAGTCACTTAAAACAAGCCCATCCAAACGGGCTATAAGAATAGGTGCTCCATCAACGTGTACCTGCATGTTGCCAATAAGCAAGGAAAACAGAATCAGCCCAAGAATGCAGATGAAGACCGCAAAGAGAATCTCCCCTAGAAAGTCGCTTGTGTTAAGGCCTTGGCCTAGAGAACTGAGATACATAAGACAGAAGGTTCTGCTTAGCTGACAGACAGTTAGAAGATGATTAATAAGGATAATGAAAAACAAAAAACAGTAGCACAGACCTTAAATTTCGCAGCCCCCACCAGAAGCAATAGCTGAGTTTGGACCAGAAGTTTCTTCTTTGTACAGCTCGAGACTGAAGAGCATCACGAAATATCCCAAAATCAAAGTCATTCTCTTGTATTTCTTCCGGTTTCAGGAGACGACAAGAAGAATTAAGAAATTGAGCATTTTTCCCTTGTTGCCCGCAACATAAGTGGTCTAACACACATTCTTCAAAACCCTTACATACTTGGCTCCAGCAGTTGTCTTGTCTTTCCACTGTGATCAAATACCACAGGGCTCCAACTACCTGAGGTCCGATAGTTGTGCATATTATTATACATGTGAAGAGAAAAAAGAACATATATATACACACACAAAAAAAAAAACAATGATCTCCTGTTTCGTTAGGAATCAGTGTCTTAGTGGAATAGAACATGCAAGTATAGTTATAAATAAGTAATTCAGATATTAATTACTAAAGTAAATAATATGTCTCACAAAGGATGATTTATTTTTGCAGAAGACAGGTAAGCAATGTCTGCAAATTCTGACCATAGATTAAAGCACAATTGATATAAAATGAGTGATATAAGGAAACATACATTACTGGCGATCGTGAATAGGAATAAGTTGAAAGCAGCTCCAGCCCATGCCGTTTCAGTAAAAAAACCTGTTGTCCTTGTTACTTCTTTGTATAACGGAAATATCCTAAAGATTCTTGGAACATATTGTGTGAAAACAACAATCACCAACTGTTTTTTCATCACCAGAGATATGGCACGATTCGCGTTAGGAGCGTTGATAAAGAGCACGAGCTGGTACCAACATAAGGGTAAGTAATAACGTTAATACCAATCTGTACCAATATATATAAGCTTTGAAGCATATTGAAGGAATTAGACACAAACCTGTGGAAGTGGAAGAACAGCTAGAATGTCAATGATGAAATAAGGGATGTATCGCTTGGCTATAAGGGAAGAGTCCTCAATCAACTCACCCCTACCAAATACTCGAGAAGAAGGAGCAATAAAGCCAGTTCGAAATTGCAAGATAATATGATATATATAGAAAAGATCAGTGACTGATCGAAGAACAGAAATAGGGATCTTTAATGAGTGGTCCAAATCAAGGCATTTCCTCTTGATATCAACGACAGAAATGTAGAAGAACAATGGATCAATGGCCACTGAAACTATACAAGCCAAGACAAATATTTTGTTCCAGAATTGAAGAAAAAGCTCCTGAGGATCAAGAACTTTATTTCTTGATGATCCTACAGATACTTCTTTTGGCCTGCCACTTAGAGAAGGGATGTGCAGCGATTTTCTTTTTAAACTATTTATTCTATCGGAAAATCCTCTTCTAATAGTACTCATCCATGAGCTGGTTGATGATTTTCTGCCTGAAAACAGCCTATTATCTTCTGACTTGCAGTCCTCAAACCTGAGTAGAACAGGTCATATTATTAGATACTAGAAAAATTAATTATTTCTGCAAGTTAGAAACACAGATATTTCTATCTAATATCATAAGGCAAGGGATTTAACATACAGTGTAGTTTTACTTTACATAATTAGTGTAATTTAACCTGTTGTAACAGGTTGCTTATATTGTTTTTCCGGGTAACTAGCTTCATTTTACAGTTACTTGTAATTTATCATTTTGCTGACATGATGGTGTTTTTTTGTTCTAAACTTTCAGTGTATGGAAGTTGAATGTTTTTACCCGAAAAATCAGATAGAGTTAAATTTGAATATGATTCTAAGGATACGTGATATAACTTGGTACAAATTGCAGAGTGAAATAGAAATATATATATTCTTTGACAGATGGAATGAAATATAAGGCAGAGAAAAAGGAAATGTTGATGAACAAGGCAAAGTAAATGAGCCCAAAAGTGTTAATCTCTCTCAAGTTGTCTTTTTTACAATGCCCTTTATGCTTACAAGAATTTTCCCCTTTATAGTAGAGGGATCCTACTTTATCTATATAAAAAATATATAGTGGAGAACCCATGATAAATTGTCTTTTTCTCGATTCCTGCCAAGATTCTCTCCCTTGGTGCGGTTGCAATGGCTCTTGTCTGTGAGCTCGATACCGGCTCGAGCTCGGTATTGGATCGAGCCCTCGGCCTTGGTTCGAGCTCGACTCTGACTCGGAGTCTTGATATTCGGGGTGAGTGTTGGTTGGTCTATGCATCTTCGATAATCTCCGCTTTGCCTCGTAGTTCGATTTGGATATGAGCTCGATAATGATACCGAGCTTGTCGTTGATTGGTCTCAGAGCTCGAAGCTCGACACCCTTACATCGGACCTCGACCCGTCGTCACGCAGATACCATTTGATCGAAGTATTATCACCTCGACCAGTCCGTACGACTGACTCAATCGGTTTTGACCGTACACATTGAAATTTACAGCAAAAGGTACTATGCAAAATACTAACATAGAGCAAACAGAAGCATAAAACAACAACAACAATCCAGTGAAGTCCCACAAGTGGGATACGCAGACCTTACCCTAGCCTGGGAGGTAGAGATTCTGTTTCCGAAAGATGGAAGAAATATCAGAAGATACTCTACAGACTACAATAGCTAAATTCAAGAAGCCATTTCATCAGGTCTTAAAATTCATGCAATATTACCTCTGATAACAGAATTGTTTTAATTTGTCAGTTCACAAGTCAAAGGTGCAAAACACAGGGTAGAGGAGGCTGGTCATCGAACTAACCTTAAGTATTTTTCTTGATTGAGAATCGTCATTTTCAGCTTCTGCCCTTATGGTATGCTCGGAACTTCAGCTTCTCTTTAATTTCTAGAAAGAGAATAATGGTCAATCAAGAACGGTTCCTTCCTTCCAGTATACAGTGCTCTTATATAGCATGAAACCTACTCTTCCAATTGAAAGTTAATCAATGATAACTAAATTAAAAAATTCAAATATCAAAATACTAGTGTCATATTAAATTTCAAAATGTAGCTTGAGGTATATTAAAGTGGAGTCGAGAGAAACTTACATTTGGAGAAATAATAATGTACCTTGCTTGAGTGCGACTGAGGAATATAAGAAGAGAAAGAAAGGGCGTGTTTCATAGATTGAGAAGGTTCCTGGAGATTGCTTTGCTGCTATAAATAAAGCAGCGTTGGATCATTGCACGACAAAATTCGGTCTTTTTCTTAATAGCTGAAACTCTCAAAGACTAATTTGGTCGGAGTACAGTCGTAAGTCAATGAGGAGCTGCTAAAAAGGGACTCTTATGGGTCCTACCAAGCACTTATAAATTTTAATCGCAAGGTTAGACTAATAAGATAATTTAAGAGTTGCTCAAACGTTTAATAAAGTGAACGGTTTTAATTGACCATAATATCTTGAGACGATGTTGAAATTGATCGGTAAATGGACTTTCTAGTCCTACAATATAAAGTTTCTGAAGAAACAAAAAGAAATTGTTTATGTTCCCCTAATAAGGGAGCTTCCATGTTGATACAGCAGTAATTCGACCGATCTAATTATTACGCCTCTTTGGCCAAGCTTCTAACTTTTTAAAAAAATAATTAATTTATGTTTTGGCTAATTAACTACTTTTCTGTTTCTGTTTAAAAACATTTTATTTTTCTAAAACAATAACAACAACAATAACAACCCAGTATAATTCCACTAGTGGGGTCTGGGGAGGGTAGTGTGTACGCAGACCTTACCCCTAGTGGGGTCTGGTGAGGGCAGTGTATACGCAGACCTTACCCCTACCCTGGGGTAGAGAGGCTGTTTCCAAATGACCCTCGGCATCCTTCCCTCCAAGAACTCCCCACCTTGCTCGACTCGAACTCACAACCTCTTGGTTGGAAGTGGAGGATGCTTACCATCACAGCAACCCACCTTGTCAATCAAAAGTTTGATCAAAACTTCTAAAAGTTTGATCAAAACTTCAATTTTAAAAAAATACTTTAAAAAAAAAGTATTTTTAGTTTTGGAGAAATTTGACCAAATAAGCTATTCTTTTTCTCAAAAACTACTTTACTTTTATTCAAAAATATTTTTTTTCTTTTAAAAGTTTGATCAAATATCTAACTTTTAAAAAAAAAAATTGACCAAAAAGAAATTTGACCAAACCGGCTATAGTAATAGTTCAGTGTAAAATGCAAATACAGTAAATGAAGAAATTAAAGAATGTTCGAAGCAGTAGTTATCCAAAAGGAAATGCATTAAATAATTAACTCATAGAACATTTGGTCAAAAGATTCGATGTTGACAACCCAAATTCCATAAAGACAGGAATTTTAAAAAAACAAAAAACTTCACGCGGGTATATCGTTGAAACAAAAGCTTATCCTCCACCTAATTCGCACTATCAAGTTGGCATCTTACGCTTGTTTTTGGATGATACCTTGATTTAAAAATTGATTAATAGAAGGACGATGAATATTTTTATCCATGGAATTCTGAAAGATATTATTAATGTCGTATATGGGCTTGAAAAGTTTTTTAAATTTTTTAAAATAACGGAATTAGAAAAAGACTATTCAAGAATCAAGACAAAAATGATTAATTAAAAAAAGCATTAAACAGTTAGCACACCAGGGTGGTCGAATATGGGAGAAGCAATCGATGAGAATACATTTTGCCAATATATGTCACTCTGCCCTAACAACTGTGATGACCCAAAATGTTATCATTAAATTTAATAATTAATTCTGTGATCAAAGACCTCGAAAAATACTATTTATCATTACTCCACTTGCGTGCGCAGTCTGTAAAATTTTTCGAAAAGTTTTTATGTGAAAATAGATTAAAATATGAATTAGAGCATTAAAACTCAACTGAGTTGACTTTGGTCAATATTTTGAGCAAACGGACTCGGATCAGTGTTTTGACAGTTTCGTTAGGTCCGTATCGTGAATTGAGACTTGGGCGTATGCCCGGAATCAATTTTCGAGGTCCCTAGCCCGAGATATAGATTTTTGATGAAAAATTAAAAGTTTAAGTTCAAATAGTGACCGGATATCGAATTATGTGCAAACGACCCCGGAATAGAATTTTGATGATTTCAACAGCTTCGTATGGTGATTTTGGACTTAGAAACGTGATCGGAATTTTATTTGAAAGTCCGTAGTGGAATTAGGCTTGAAATGCCGAAAGTTGAATTTTTGAGAAGTTTGACCGAGGGGTTGACTTTTTGATATCGGGGTCGAAATTCGATTCTGAAAATTTTTATAGCTCTGTTATGTCATTTATGACTTGCGTACAAAATGTGAGGTCAATCGGACTTGATTTGATAGGTTCCGATGTTGTTTGTAGAAATTGAAAGTTTCAAAGTTCATTAAGCTTGAATCTATGTGTGATTTATGTTTTAATTGTTGTTGGATGTGATTTGAAGATTCGACTAAGTTTGTATGGTGTTTTAGGTCTTGTTGGTATGTTTGGTTGAGGTCCCGGGGGCCTCGGGTGTGTTTCGGATGCTCAACGGGTTATTTTTGGACTTAGAGAAGTAGCAGATTTTTTTGGTTTTTGTTGCAGAAGTTTGTTCTTCGCGTTCGCGAAAGTGTGGTCAGTGGAAGCATCGCGAACGCGAGGAGTAGGACGCGTTCGCGAAGAGTGTTTTCTGAGTGTGAGATTTTGTTCTTCGCGTTCGCGAAGGGGAGGACGCGAACGTGAAGGTATGGTCTGTGTGTGCATCGCGAATGCGTGAGTGGTGTCGCGTTCGCGAAGGAGAGCGAGGCAGCTGGGACCCCAGTCTTTTGTTCTACGCGTTTGCGAGATAAGGGACGCGTTCGTGAAGGTCTGAGTTTGCAAACCTTCGCGTTCGTGAAGCGTTGGTCGCGTTCGCGAAGAGGAAAGTTGGGCAGCACATTTTTATGCTTCGCGAACGCGAGGCAAGGGTCGCGTTCGCGAAGAAGAAACCACTGGACAGAATGTTTAAGTTCAAAAAATGGGACTTCGTCCCATTTCAATTTTTAACGATTTGGAGCTCGGATTGTGGCGATTTTTTAGAGAGTTTTAAGAAAAATATTGAGGTAAGTGTTCTTAACTCAATCTTTGTTAGATTACCCGAATCTATCACTGTTTTTAACAATTAATTGGTGATTTAAGTTGGAAAAATTCGAAAACCCTCTTGGATAGATTTGCGGATTTGAGGATCGAACTGTTATTGGAATTTATTCATTGTGGTATGGTTAGGCTCATGGTTGAATGAGCGTTCATATTTCGTAACTTTCGTCGGATTCCGAGACATGGGCCCCACGGGCCATTTTTGAGTTAATTTCAGATATTTATTGAAAAATGTAGTATTTTCTTATAGAATTAATTCTATAATTTTTGTTGACTGTATCGAATTAATTATCACTAGATACGAGTCGCCTGGAATCGAAAAATCGAGGAAAAAATATACTACTTGGTTAAATTGGAGCAAGTCGAGGTAAGTGACTTGTCTAACCTTGTGTGGGAAAAATTCCCCTAGGATTGTTATTAATTGTAATGTGATGAAAGTCGTATACACGAGGTGATGAGTGTGTACACGGACTAAATATGAAGGATTATGTGTTCAAATTATGAAGATCACTGTTGCATATTAATTAAATTATTAAATCTTGTTATATTCACCATCATTGATTTGATTTGTATACTTTAAATTTGCTTGACCTTTTCCTGCTAATGGTTTTACGTGTTTAGTTGAAACTTGGTTCCTTTTATTCTGTGCATCATTTGAAATTGATTATCTTAAATTTAAATATTATTAATATGAAATGTTTGACATTTTAAATTTGGTATTGAAGCAACGTATTAAAGATTTTGAAATATTATTTTGTTGAATTATTTATTCCTGAATATTTGTAAGATTTTTGTACTCATTGTGATGGAACCGTGAGCTCTTTATTTTGGAAAACATTGTTGTTGAATTATGTTGGCACGTTAAATTATTTGACCACTTGAGGTGCAAATTGCGATATATTGTGATATTGATACGCATGCGATGGTATAAGGTTTGGGTATTGAAACGCATGCAGTGAGATAAGGGTAGCTTGATACGCGTGGCTAGTAGAAGGATCTACTAGAAGTCATGCGGTGTGATAAGGATGGCTAAAACGCGGGATTCTATTTCGGAAAAAATGTTTTCTTTAAAATAAGTTTGAAGGCTCCCGCGGTGAGATAAGGAAATGAGATATTGTGAATTAAATTATGATTTAGGACTATGAGGCGGTACCTCGGTAGTGCCCTTGTTGATATTGATTTATGGCCGTAGTTGCCTTTGATTTTTATTGTGATTTTTCTTAAAGTTGAAAAGAAATTCTGTTTTGTTTCCACGACGTATTTATTTGCCATTATTTGGTGTAATTAAATGTGACATACTACTTGCTTCATTTTTATTATCGTTTTATCTTATTAAATTGTTTAAACATTTTTTCATGTCATTATCTATTCTCTAGTAGGGCCTGACCTGACCTCGTCACTACTTTACCGAGGTTAGGCTTGGCATTTACTGGGTACCGCTGTGGTGTGCTCATACTACGCTTATGCACATCTTTTTGTGCAGATCCAGGTACATCTTACCAGTTTAGACGTCAGTGAGTTACCTGCGCACGGAGAATTCGAGGTATATCTGCCAGCGTCCGCAGACTCCGATGTCCCCTTCTATCATTTTATGTTGCTTCCTTGTTTTTCTTTAGACCTTGATACATAGAGACATTAAGAGTAAATATTTAGAAGCTTGTGACTTATTTCTACCGGGTTTTGGGAGTTGTAATTATTTGAATTGTAGTTTATTTATTTCAGATATTTATAATTTTTCCGCATTGATAGGCTTACCTAGTCTTAGAGACTAGGTGCCATCACGACCTCATACGGAGGGAATTTGGGGTCGTGACAAGTTGATATCAGAGCACTAGGTTCATAGGTGTTATGAGTCACAAGCAGGTTTAATAGAGTCTTGCGGATCGGTACGGAGACGTCTGTACTTATCTTTGAGAGGCTATAGAACTGTTGGGAAATATTCACTTCTTTGATTTCTAATCGTGCGCCTTTGTTGATTTCAAAGTTCTAAACAATTGTCTTTCTATTCTCTCACAGGTGGTGAGGACATGCACAACTGGATCTGATGATTAGACACCCGCGTCCCATGTTGGAGCCGCAAGAGGCCGGGGTCGGGGCAGAGGCCGAGCCAGAGGCTGAGGAAGACCACGTGGTGCAGCCAGAACACCTGCACGAGCTGCTGCACTAGAGTCACCAGTAGCTCCAGTTGGAGAGCAGGCACCTGAGACGCATGTTACTACTCCTGCACTTCAGGAGACTCTTGGCCAGTTTTTAAGCATGTTTGGCACTCTAGCTCAGGCAGGGTTAATTCCACTTGCTCCTGCCACATCTCAAGTCGGGGGAGGAGCACAGACTCCTGCCGCCCGTACTCCAGAGCCACGGGCCCAAGTTGACCATGCCCCAGAGGTTATACCAGTGCAACCAGTTATCCCAGTTCGGCCTGAGATTAGGACAACAGTTTCAGAGGGGGAGCAGCTCAGGCTCGAGAGGTATAAGAAGTACCACCCTCCCACTTTCAGCGGTTTAACTTCAAAGGATGCTTAGTGTTTTCTGGAGTAATGTCACCGTATCCTCCGTACTATGGGTATTGTGGATTCCGGTAGGGTTTCTTTTACGACATTCTAGTTTAGAGGAGCAGCCTACCAGTGGTGGCGGGCATATGAATTGGATAGTCCGGCTGAGGAAGCTTCACTTACTTGGACTCAATTTTCAGATAAGTTCTTAAGGGAGTATGTTCCTTAGAGTCTTAGGGATGCATGGCACGCAGAGTTTGAGCAGCTGCGCCAGGGTTCTATGACCATGTCAGAATATGCGGTCTGATTCAGTGATTTGGCTAGGCATGCACCAGCCTTAGTTGCCACTGTTCGAGAGCGGGTTCGCAGATTTATTGAGGGTCTTCACCCTAGTATCAGATACAGTATGGCCCGAAAGCTAGAGATGGACATCACATACCAACAGGTGGTGTCAACTGCTAGGAGATTGGAAGGTATGCGGACTCGGG
>AWOL01S0042800.1:0-14362 GCA_000715115.1 Nicotiana otophora
ATCTAGCTACTCATGCTTAAGACAGAAGAAATAGAAGAAGAAATGATAATTAAACCCATATTGCTAATTAAACTAAAGAAATCTATGTTCAAATATCTCAAAATGGCAAAAATTACTAAAGAGAGTAAAGCAAAACGGCTACTGTATCTGCTGATGTCAAAACTTTACCTAAAAAGGTGAAACTCTTCTATTTATACAGAGCTGGAATTTTTGGACAAAAATGCCTTTTCGGAGATTCTGCGTCCGTACAATTCCATGTGCGGTCCGCACTTTTGCTTAAACCTGACATGATTGGAATCTTGCGGCTGCACAATTATGACCCGCGGCTGCATCTCTCTCTTTCTGCGGTTCACACATTTCTGAGTGCGGCCGCACATAGCTCTTCTGCAGTCCACACAAATGTAATTGCTGTCACATAACTGATCTTCTGCGGCCGCACAATAATTGTGCGGTCCGCACTTCCATTGAACTTGATATGCATGTTCTCTGAACTTCTGGTCTTGCCTTGCTTCTGCGGCCGCACGTCTCACAGATCTCTGACAAGTTCTTCTAAACAATCTGCGGCCGCAGATGATTATTTACGGTCCGCACTTTAGAGCTTTTGTGCATGTTTTTGTCCTTGGTTCATATTACTCTTTCTTGAGTTGGATTTCAACCTTTGGACTCATTTTCCACCATTCCTGCAATAAAGCGTATTTCATCAGATTTTGGGAACACAATTAAATGCTTTTGGACTAAAACAAAAGCAAAAAGGTGCCAATAAGTAGTCAAAATCCCCGCTCATCACTCTCCCAAACTTAAGCTTTTGCTTGTCCTCAAGCAAATAAGCTAATTCCCACCTCCACAAGTTAAGAGCTATTCCAGCTAATAAATCACACATCAATTTGGGACCAACAATTACCCACATACTTATGAATTATTAACAAGGCAATGAGTTGAGCTTTTAAGCACAAATAGTTCTAATATGACACTTGAGCATCAAGAGTTGACTTAATTCATAAAGGAAGCTCGATCTTTCATGTAGGTCATTGTGGATCCCAAACTCCTCCTCTTCAAATCTTCGTTTTCTTATCTCACTTAAGAATGTAGCACTCAATTCAAAGATTTGTGAAAGGTTCGCCCATCTCTCTCAAAAGAATGTCACAAGTACGGCTTTAAGTACCATAGGCTTGCCTCTCATGTAAATGACCCCTAATGTAAGTTCGCACGGCTTGAAATCACGTAGGGTTTTTTCAGAATGCAATGAAGGCTTTTGGACTAAGGTTGGATATGCTATGACATAACAGGTTCATCTTTCCTTAAGCACTCCATTTTCTCTCATTGGCTCATGCTTTGCCAACTTTTTGAGGCATTTTGTTTTTCATAGGGGGATTGGAGAGACTTAACTTCACTCCTTCTTGGTTATGATATTCATTTTCTCCTTCTTTGTTTTCTCCATGCCTTGCATCATTACTATTCTTTTAAATCCCTTCAACTCTTCAACTTATTCACTTTCTTTTTGCATTTGTCTTTTTGTTCTTCTTTCTTTTTCTTGCCTTTTCTTCTCTTCATTTATTTTCTCTTTTTGTGCCTTGATACCTTTTTCAAACTCCTCGTCTCTCCCCCAAACTTATGTTTTCAGCCAATTATTTCACAAGAGTGTTAAGGAAATGTCGGGTGCCAAGAGAGGGTCCCGACAAAACTAGTAAAGGCTTGTAACATGGTGATCAAACGAGAAGGGTTTTAGGCTCAAATGGATTGACTAGGTATAACAAATTGGTGGGCCATGAAAAATTTGAAGAGGGTCAAGGAGAGCCTACAATCACTTCTCAAGCCAAGAAAAACTTAAAAGTTTGCCTAGAAACACATTCGGAGCAAGTTCTAGACCATTTGCATGGGTACATGGACTTACAACAACAACATCTCACCTCTTACGCAGCTGGATTGTTAAAAAGGATAGAGTCGAGGGCCTACAACGACCATAATCAAGATTTGAGAATCACTATGGCTCGACTAAACCACTCGATGATTGCCTAAGTCAACACAAGAGTCACAAGGTCACTAACTAGAGCTATTTCTTTCCAAACAAAACTTGTTTCTAACCATAAGCACATAGTTAAGTGTGTTGGTACCAAGTGAAGGATATTTGACTATCGAGCTTGAGTCAATTAGGTCTTTTTATTCCTTATTACTACTATTCTTACCTAAATACCAAAAACAAACTCAATCCCTTAAGAAGGTTGCCACGCCATCTATCGTTGGGAAGAGTCACCCGGTTCACACAAAAACTACCTTTGGAAAGAACTGTGGCATTAAGTAAACCATAGGCTTATTGTCCACTCAAACATAAAAAGAAGCTATTAGATTAAAAAGAAGCTATTGAATTAAACATTGACTAATAAGAAAATAAAATAAAGAAGCTACAAAGCAAGTTACTGCAAGCATAATAAATGTACATAATGAGGGAGGAAAAGAGAAAATATATACATTAATAGAGAGAGAAAAAGGAGAATATATACATGATAAAAAGAAAAAGGAAAATGTTATCAGTTATTACAAACCAAATGTCAAATAAGCCAAATATCCAATAAACTCCCCCTCCCCCCCGAATAAAAATAAGCATTGTCCCCCAATGCTTAACAAAATAAGAATAAAGAGGGGTAAGAGTGAAGAGGTCTCCCTATGTGGTTGTGTCCATAGCATCGTCAGCACCCTCAGTCTCCTCTAACTGGATCTCATCATCCTCGGCTCTGGGAGTAATTGGGTGGGTGAACATTTGTCCCACCGCCTCAGCAGTGTCGGCAGCCATGTCTGGCTCCTCGGACTGGGCAGTTGGTGCCACTAGAACAGATGGTATTGCTAGAGCTGCTGATGTTGGTGGGTCTGACCTTATGAGCAAATTGAATGGAAGCTCACCAGCTGCTGCCACCTTGGTCACCTCTCTCCTCAACCTGTCAACTTATTTCTTAGACGCCTGGGATTTCCTCATTTGCTTTACGTGCTTCCCCAACTCCTCAATCATTGATCCATGTGCTACCAAGGTGTTCATGATGGTGGTTTGGTTTTCCAAGAACTTCTTCAATGTGTCTTACACTGTTAGAGGAATCAGGGGTGCCGGGGTGGATGACTGTGCTGCAACAACACTGGATAAGTCAGACAGCTTTGCAGTAGCTATCTACATCCAGTTGTTAAGGCTCGCCAGTGTCTAGGAGACTCGCAGCGTAGATAGTGGATGAGTGGGCATAGGCACCGGCCATAAAGTCGAGGTGGGGGGGAACTGATGCTAAAGGCTCTGAAGAAGGAGGTGGAGGCATGGAAGCTGCACTGGTAGAAGGCACTGCTGAAGTAGAAGGCATGTAGCCATCGAAGACTCATCAGAATGCCCTACGGTAGTAATCGGCTGACCCTTTTTCTTTGGGTTTCCACCAGCCGTCAAAGAATGCCATGAGAAGGGCTTATTCCCCTGTACCTTGGTATCAAAATCCCTCGGCTCTACCCCCACATCCGTAAGGTACTCAATGATAGTGTTGGGATACGGGTAGGAGGTGTCACCTTGCATGGTGACCAAAGACATGCTGGCCAACATCACGACACCCATATTGATTGGGTACCAGACCATGATAGAGGCGACTAGCACTCCCCACGGGATTGGGAGATTTGCTTCATTTCGGAACGGGTCTATTGTGCTATACATAAACGTCTGCCATCCCTTTGCCTTGAAATTTACGGTGTTCTGCTGAATAGAAATCCCTGTTGTGATCCATGATGGTGGTGGTCCCGGAGCTTCCAGAATCTCAGCTAGCCATGGGCGAGCTGCATCGCCCATAGCTAGCTTTTCCAAGTATCGCACCAGATCAATATCCTCCAACCCTAAATATGTGTTCAAGGTGGTCTGGTCAAACCTCACGTTCAGATTCCTCACTTTCGTCACTTTGGTCCTCTTCTTTATATGTGCCACATTGGCGTAAAATTCCCGGACTAGGCACTCACCACACTTTGAGTGAACCATGTCCACCCCTTGCGCTCCCCGAATTATCTCAACACCGCCGGGTTGTATTTACCAAGATCTTTCAACAATAACTGACGCTCAAGAGTGAGCTATCTCGACGGCCACCACTTTCGGAAACCATTGAATACAGTTAAACTGACGAACATATCTTCCTAAATTTCTTTCTTCATCGACCTCTCAAGGCCGGAAACTCTAGTATCACCCCCTCAGCCATCATCCGGGATCTCATCCATATCCATTGTAGTAGTTGGTGCATCGGGGGCATGTGTAGATGAAGGCTCTGAAGCCTGCATGTTACCTTTCGAACTCTCAGAAGTGCTCTTAGAAGAGGTAGGCTTGTTTCTAAGTTGGTATCTGTCCTGAGGCAGCTGTGGCTGTGATTGCACAGCAGACTGCTCTTGCATTGAGTCGCCCTTCGATGCTTCCCTAGATAGGGCATATGAACTTGACTCGGAGGGTTCCGACTGTCTACTTCGGCCTGCTGTGACTTTCTAACTGATTATTCGTTGGAGGGCGAGGGATAAATTACCGTTCCCTATGCCTCTGGAAGGTTCACCCGTCCCCTTTGATATATCACCACGATCATAGGATCTAACCATTTTCTACAACAAACAGCAATATGAGTCATTTCTAATTCAAGTGAAGATAATCAGAAGTCCACAGAACAAAATAGGATGCAGTGTATGAAAGTGCGGTCCGCACAATTGCAAGTGCGGCCTCAGGTGTGGTTGTGCGGACTGCACAATTTTAAAGCTCGACCGTAGAGTTGAAGTGCGATCCACACTTTTCAGAGTGCAACCGTACAATGGGCACCTGAAAATGGCAACTCTCTGAAGACAGAGCATGCCCTAATCTGCGGCCGCACACACTTTTCTGTGGCCGCGATTGAATTTCTGCTGACCGCACAATTTCAAGTGCGGTCCGCTCAATCTTTCTTCACTAAAGCCCTAATCTATACTTCTAAAGACCGCACAATTCCTTGTCCGGCCGCACATTTCAAAACTTAATCGGGTAGAGTTCTTAGGGTTTCGATTTTATGCACAAATTGGACATTGTAGTACGACTTAAACATGAAAAAACAAATACCCATTCCCCAAATAGCAACTAGGAGTTTACCCAACACCATTCACACCCCACATAGATATGAAATTGACAAATGGTCTAACATAACTAACAAATTGTGAACTAAACTAAGAAAATTGAATAATCATAGAAATGATTTGAATATACGAGTGATGAAGTGGTATTAAGGAGTGATCACATATGTTCAATTAAGTGGCAGATGATTGAATCAGTTGTGTGCAAGATTTTAGCCGTTGTTTTAATTTCTCAGAGATTGGAAAGTTTCAACAATAGCATTAGGGCTATTATTTATACCAACCGGGTTTGGCTAAGGGTTCAAGAGAAGAGTGCGGCCGTGGAATTCCTTCTGCGGTCTACACTCTGTTATATGTTGTTCAAGTTTCCTTTATTGATCTGCGGTCCGCATAATTAGCTGTGCGACCGTAGATGTTGGTGCGGTCCGTAGATTTCCTTGTGTGGCCGCACTTTGTCCATTTCTCTGACAAACAAACTTTAGAGAGTTTGCATTTTCCCATCTCAAATTGTACGGCCGCAGTTGACTTCTACTATAGCATTCAAAATTGTGCGGTCTGCACAATACATGTGCGGTCCGCACTTTTTCCATACTTAGCCAATTTTTCTGAGCACAATTCCTGCATAGAACACTCATTCCTGCAACACACTTCAAAACCAGTTAACACAAAATAGGGCCTATCTAAAGAAAAAGAAACATGGGTTGCCTTCCAATAAGCGCCCGATCTAACATCGCGGCACGACGCAAATTACCATTATTTGAAATGAATTACCGCCACGACGTGACCATTACCAACTTTTCCCAAATAATGCTTCACCCGATGACCATTGACTCTAAACACCTAATCATTTTTATTCTTCAAGTCCAAAGCACCAAAGGGTGTCACACCCACAACCTCAAATGGGCCACTCCATTTAGACTTTAACTTTTGGGGAAACATCTGTAACCGCGAATTGAACAACAACACAAGATCACCCTCTTTAAACTCTTTGTTCCAAATGCACTTGTCATGAAGATATTTCATTTTCTCTTTGTATAAGGACAAACTTGTGTATACATGATACCGGAACTCATCCAGCTCGTTCAAATGTGCCACCCTTAAGTTGGCGGCGACATCCCACTCAAGATTTAACTTCTTTAAAGCCCACATGGCTTTGTGCTCAAGGTTCACCGGAAGATGACAGGCTTTTCCGAACACCAACCGGTATGGAGACATTCCGATAGGTGTGTTGTAAGCCGTCCTATAAGCCCATAAAGAATCATCAAGTTTCTTGGACCAATCCGTCCGGTTAGCATTCACAGTTTTAGACAAAATACTCTTTATCTCCCGATTGGAGACTTTCACTTGACCGCTTGCTTGTAGATGATAGGGAGTGTTAACTTTATGAGTGACACCATACTTGATGAGTAAGGTGTCAAAAGATTTGTTGTAAAAATGCGATCCCCCATCACTTATGATAGCCCTGGGAGTATCAAATCTTGTGAAAATATTTTTCTTCAAGAATTCCACCACACTTCTCGCTTCATTGTTGGGTAGAGCAACGGTCTCAACCCATTTGGACACATAATCAATCGCGACCAAGATGTAGGTGTTTCCACAAGAACTCACAAAAGGCCCCATGAAGTCAATACCCCATACATCAAAAATATTAATCTCCAAAATAGTGGTGAGGGGAATTTCATTTTTCTTTGAGATTCCACCGGCCCTTTGACGTTCATCACAACGCTTGACTAGATCACTTGCATCCTTGTAAAGGGTGGGCCAATAGAAACCATAATTTAGCACTTTAACCACCGTTCTTGCTCCACCATGGTGACCACCATATGGCGAAGAATGACAAGCCCCAAGAATTTTAACTTGTTCCTCCTTCGGTACACATCATATAATTACTCCATCCTTACAAATCCGGAAAAGGTACGGTTCATCCCAATAATAGTCTTGACAACCCCGTTTGAGCTTCTTCCTTTGGTATGAAAAGAACTCATTCAGGATGATACCACTTATAAGGAAATTTGCTAGATCCACGAACCATAGCACATCTTTTGTTAAATAGACAAGAGTTTCTCATCGAGGAAGGAGTCATTGATTTTAAGGCCATCATGCGGCCTCCCCACCTCCTCCAAACGAGACAAGTGGTCCGCTACTTGATTTCACTTCCTTTTCGATCTTGGATGTCAATATAGAACTATTACAATAAATGCACCCATCTCATCAACCGGGCTTTGGAATATTTGTTGCTCATAAGATAGCAAAGTGCCGCATGATCTGTGTGGACAATGACTTTTACACCCACCAAGTACGAGCGAAACTTCTCCATAGCAAAGACAATGGCAATGAGCTCTTTCTCCGTAATGGTGTAGTTGACTTGGGAACTATTCATGGTCTTACTAGCATAGTAGACCTGATGAAAAATATTGTTGATACGTTGCCCCAAAACAGTCCCTACCGCTACATCACTTGCATCGTACATGAGCTCAAAAGGAACACTCCAATCTAAAGCGATAATAATGGGAGTAGTTGTCAACTTTAACTTTAGCAATTCAAAGACTTCCATGCAATCATCATTGAAGTGGAACTTAGCATCTTTATCCAAAATCTTGCACAACGGTTTCACCAGTCTAGAGAAATCCTTGATAAAACGTCGATAAACTCCCGCGTGACCTAAGAAACTCTGCACACCTTTCATTGAAGTTGGAGGTGAAAGTTTAAAAATCACCTCAATCTTTGCCTTGTCTACTTCAATGTCATTCTTTGAGATCTTGTGTCCAAGGACAATGCCTTCACTTTATCCTAGTTTGCGAGACAATCATCAAAAGAATTCCTGACCACCGAGAAGTCATCCATGAAGACTTCAAGGTAATCCTCCACCATATCTGTGAAGATCGCCATCATACACCTTTGAAAAGTCGCCGGTGCATTGCACAACCCAAATGGCATCCGCTTGAAGGCAAAAGTACCATAAGGACATGTAAAGGTAGTCTTCTCTTGATCCTCTAGAGCAATAAGAATTTGGTTGTAGACGGAATACCCATCAAGAAAACAATAGAAAGCAGGACCGGCCAATCTATCAAGCATTTGATCTAGGAAGGGAATTAGAAAATGGTCCTTCCTTGTGATTTTGTTGAACTTATGATAGTCCATACACACTCTCCACCCGGTCAGCATTCTTGTAGGAATCAACTCATTCTTATCATTGGTGACCACCATCATGCCCCCCTTCTTTGGGACACATTGAACCGAAGAAGTCCGTTTCACCCAAGAAAGATAAATTTAATCATCAAAAATTTGGAGCGTGAAGTGCAATTCCACGAACTATCGGAAATGGGATAGATAATGTCGGCATCCAACCACTTGATGATCTCTTTTTTTACAACTTCTTGCATGGCTTAGTTGAGTCTCTTTTGATGTTCAATAGATGGTTTGTCACCTTCCTCCAAGTTAATATTATGCATGCAAAGTGCAGGGCTTATCCCCCGAATATTTGCCAATGTCCATCCAATAGCCTTCTTCCTCTTTTGTAGCACCGCCAATGTAGCATCTACCTACACGTCAGTCAAAAAAGAGGAAAGAATAACTGGTAAAGTAGAAGAATGTACAAGAAATTCATACCTAAGATGCGTAGGCAATGGATTTAACTCCAAAATAAGAGGCTCCTCGATCGAGGGCTTTGTTGGGGGAGTTGTCCTATTTTCAAGATCCAAGGATAATTTGCGGGGCTCATAAGTGTACGACCCCATTCCTTGCAATGAGTTCACACATTTCGTGAAGCCATACATTTCATCATCATCAAAGTTGAGCAAGATGGCCTCTAATGTATCATCAAGATTCATCACAACACTTATTTCATCTACAATCACACCTGTCACCAAGTCTACGAAAGAACACACCTCTTTCCTATTGGGTTGCCACATAGACTTACACACATGGAAAACCACTTTTTCATCACCAACCCGGAAGGTAAGTTCTTCGGCTTCAACATCAACTAGAGCCTTCCCCATAGCAAGGAAAGGTCTATAAATAATAATAGGTACCTCGTAATCAACCTCACAGTCAAGAATGATAAAATCCGCCGTAAGAATGTATTTATCAACATGAACCAATACATCTTCAATCACTCCCAATGGTCTCTTCAAGGTACAATTGGCCATTTGTAATCTCATCGATGTGGTTCTTAGTTTACCAATTCCCAAAGTCTTGAAAACTGAATAGGGCATCAAATTGATACTTGCCCCATATCACAAAGAGCTTTTGCAAACTCGCCACTCCCAATGGTACAAGGAATCATGAAAGCGCCGGGATCCTCCAACTTGGGATCCATTGAATGCACAATTGCACTCACTTGATGAGTCATTTTTATAGTTTCAAAATTCATTGATCTCTTCTTTGTCACTAAGTCCTTCATAAACTTTGCATAATCGGGCATTTGCTCCAAGGCTTCAATCAATGGCACATTAATAGATAGACACTTCATCATGTCAATGAACGTTTTGAATTGATTCTCGCCATTTTTCTTGGTGAGCCTTTGAGGATAGAGAGGAGGTGGCTTAGGCAATGGTGCCTTAGCTTTTGCACTACCATTCCCAGTATGTCAATCACATGATCCCTAGACAGGCTCACATCCTCTTGAGTCTTTTCCATCGTGTCATCAATATTAATCTGTACTTCATCATTTGCTTGCATCACATTGTTCGGGATCTATTCTTCTTCTACCACTTGGTCATCATCCACAAGTTGCCTTTGGCTTGAGGTAGGACCTTTTCCACTTATCATAGTAATGGCCATGGCATTTCTCGTAGTGTTCCCACCCTCCGCGTTCACTACCGTAATACTTGGTAGTGTCCATTTAGGATGATAATTTAAAGCTTGAAAGATTTGACCCATTTTCACTTCTAAGTTACAGATTGATGTGTTGTGTGAAGCAAGTTGGACATCAGAATCGACATTCTTCTCTATCATTTGCTTGAACATGTTCTCAATATGACTCATTTTATTGTTGGAGGAACTAGTACCTTGAGAAGGATAAGGAGGTGGGTTTCTCGGTTGTTGGTACATCAGGGAACTTTCAACACCCGACCCCCGATTTCCTTGGTTGTTGTTCCACCTGCCTTGGTTGTTGCCTCCCCAATTGCCTTGACTATTATTATTTTTCCAATTCCTTTGGTTATTGCTTCCACTCTAATTACCTTGATTGTTTCCACTATTCCAATTACCTTGGTTGCTAGAATTCCAATTGCCTTGATTATTCGAAGGTCTCCATTGTTGTTGACTAGGGCCTTGGTAGTTACTTCTTTGACCTTAAAGGTTGTTCACATATTGAACCTCTTCATCTTGATCATTATAAGAATCTCCTTGATCAAACCCACTATCATCTTGCACATAATTATCCACTCTTTGTTGCACTTGTGGACTTCTAGTTTTTCTCTTGTTTATCATCATATTGACTCCCTCCATAGCATTGAGTTGCCTCAGGTTTTTTACTTGTTGAAGTTGAGCCTTTGCCAATTGGTTCATGGTGGTTGTCAACTCAGTTATTGCTTGCCCATGGTTATGTAACTCTTTATGAAGAAGAATCACATTTGGATCACCTTGAGGGACATTGGCTCTAGATTGCGACGCCAATAAAGTATCCTCCATTTCATCCAAAATATCACACGCCTCCGCATACGACGTAGTCATGAGGTTTCCATCGGCAAGTTGATTCACTACACATTGGTTAGTGGTATTGAACCCCCGATAGAAAGTTTCTTGAATCATAGACTCTGTCATGTCATTATTTGGGCACACTTTGACCATAGTTCAGTACCTCTCCCATATTTCATACAACGGCTCATTGGGCTCTTGGTCGAATGCTAGAATCTCGTCTCTAAGAGTAGCCATATGCCCGAGAGAAAATAACTTGGAAATAAAATTCTCCGCCAATTTATCCCATGTATGGATGGAGTGATTTGGCAATCTTTCTAAAAATCCAAGGCTTTCCCCTGTAGAGAGAAAGAAAATAGCCTCAACCTTAAAGCAACCTCGGAGATGTTTGTCTGTTTACTTCCCCACAAGTGTCCACAAACCCCTTCAATTGATTGTATGCATTTTGACTCGGAGCCCCGGTGAAGAATCCCCGTTGCTCTAACAATGTGAGCATTACATTCATGATTTGAAAGTTGCCCGCCCTAATGCGGGGTGGGACAATGGTACTTTCATACCCTTCATTCAGCAACACCCGGTGTGGAGCCGCTCTTGGTGGAGGTGGAGGTGGAACTGTGACGTTGTCTTGAGGTGCCCAGCCTCTTCTATTTGCTTGAGGTTCGAGAGGAACCTCTTAAACTTGGTCATCTTCAACGTCCACATCCCCCAAAGGCATGTTTCCGAGTTGGTCGTTGTTGTTTTCCATTATGGTACATAAAATTGATTCACACAAATCAGTAACAAGGAAGGAAAAGAAGACAATTCACACACAACCACATATATAGCTAAATCCATTTTTTTATGCTCCCCGACAACGATGCCAAATATTGATCTCGTCCAAGTTCACACCCAATTCAAGGTTATGAAACGATCGATTGCAATAGTAATACCTAACAAGGAGTCGGGGTCGAAATCCACAGGGNATAGAGAGGAGGTGGCTTAGGCAATGGTGCCTTAGCTTTTGCACTACCATTCCCAGTATGTCAATCACATGATCCCTAGACAGGCTCACATCCTCTTGAGTCTTTTCCATCGTGTCATCAATATTAATCTGTACTTCATCATTTGCTTGCATCACATTGTTCGGGATCTATTCTTCTTCTACCACTTGGTCATCATCCACAAGTTGCCTTTGGCTTGAGGTAGGACCTTTTCCACTTATCATAGTAATGGCCATGGCATTTCTCGTAGTGTTCCCACCCTCCGCGTTCACTACCGTAATACTTGGTAGTGTCCATTTAGGATGATAATTTAAAGCTTGAAAGATTTGACCCATTTTCACTTCTAAGTTACAGATTGATGTGTTGTGTGAAGCAAGTTGGACATCAGAATCGACATTCTTCTCTATCATTTGCTTGAACATGTTCTCAATATGACTCATTTTATTGTTGGAGGAACTAGTACCTTGAGAAGGATAAGGAGGTGGGTTTCTCGGTTGTTGGTACATCAGGGAACTTTCAAAACCCGACCCCCGATTTCCTTGGTTGTTGTTCCACCTGCCTTGGTTGTTGCCTCCCCAATTGCCTTGACTATTATTATTTTTCCAATTCCTTTGGTTATTGCTTCCACTCTAATTACCTTGATTGTTTCCACTATTCCAATTACCTTGGTTGCTAGAATTCCAATTGCCTTGATTATTCGAAGGTCTCCATTGTTGTTGACTAGGGCCTTGGTAGTTACTTCTTTGACCTTAAAGGTTGTTCACATATTGAACCTCTTCATCTTGATCATTATAAGAATCTCCTTGATCAAACCCACTATCATCTTGCACATAATTATCCACTCTTTGTTGCACTTGTGGACTTCTAGTTTTTCTCTTGTTTATCATCATATTGACTCCCTCCATAGCATTGAGTTGCCTCAGGTTTTTTACTTGTTGAAGTTGAGCCTTTGCCAATTGGTTCATGGTGGTTGTCAACTCAGTTATTGCTTGCCCATGGTTATGTAACTCTTTATGAAGAAGAATCACATTTAGATCACCTTGTGGGACATTGGCTCTATATTTCCANATTATAAGAATCTCCTTGATCAAACCCACTATCATCTTGCACATAATTATCCACTCTTTGTTGCACTTGTGGACTTCTAGTTTTTCTCTTGTTTATCATCATATTGACTCCCTCCATAGCATTGAGTTGCCTCAGGTTTTTTACTTGTTGAAGTTGAGCCTTTGCCAATTGGTTCATGGTGGTTGTCAACTCAGTTATTGCTTGCCCATGGTTATGTAACTCTTTATGAAGAAGAATCACATTTGGATCACCTTGAGGGACATTGGCTCTAGATTGCGACGCCAATAAAGTATCCTCCATTTCATCCAAAATATCACACGCCTCCGCATACGACGTAGTCATGAGGTTTCCATCGGCAAGTTGATTCACTACACATTGGTTAGTGGTATTGAACCCCCGATAGAAAGTTTCTTGAATCATAGACTCTGTCATGTCATTATTTGGGCACACTTTGACCATAGTTCAGTACCTCTCCCATATTTCATACAACGGCTCATTGGGCTCTTGGTCGAATGCTAGAATCTCGTCTCTAAGAGTAGCCATATGCCCGAGAGAAAATAACTTGGAAATAAAATTCTCCGCCAATTTATCCCATGTATGGATGGAGTGATTTGGCAATCTTTCTAAAAATCCAAGGCTTTCCCCTGTAGAGAGAAAGAAAATAGCCTCAACCTTAAAGCAACCTCGGAGATGTTTGTCTGTTTACTTCCCCACAAGTGTCCACAAACCCCTTCAATTGATTGTATGCATTTTGACTCGGAGCCCCGGTGAAGAATCCCCGTTGCTCTAACAATGTGAGCATTACATTCATGATTTGAAAGTTGCCCGCCCTAATGCGGGGTGGGACAATGGTACTTTCATACCCTTCATTCAGCAACACCCGGTGTGGAGCCGCTCTTGGTGGAGGTGGAGGTGGAACTGTGACGTTGTCTTGAGGTGCCCAGCCTCTTCTATTTGCTTGAGGTTCGAGAGGAACCTCTTAAACTTGGTCATCTTCAACGTCCACATCCCCCAAAGGCATGTTTCCGAGTTGGTCGTTGTTGTTTTCCATTATGGTACATAAAATTGATTCACACAAATCAGTAACAAGGAAGGAAAAGAAGACAATTCACACACAACCACATATATAGCTAAATCCATTTTTTTATGCTCCCCGACAACGATGCCAAATATTGATCTCGTCCAAGTTCACACCCAATTCAAGGTTATGAAACGATCGATTGCAATAGTAATACCTAACAAGGAGTCGGGGTCGAAATCCACAGGGAGCTATACGTGGGATTTAAGACTATAAATTGCAGTGTATAAGTATGAACTATCTCAAATTACACTTCCACAAATTGATGCTTGTTCTATGTCTATTCCAATTTAAGATTGCATGATTAAGTAATGAAACTAAGAAATTGTTTTTGGTGTTTTTCAANTGGTCGTTGTTGTTTTCCATTATGGTACATAAAATTGATTCACACAAATCAGTAACAAGGAAGGAAAAGAAGACAATTCACACACAACCACATATATAGCTAAATCCATTTTTTTATGCTCCCCGACAACGATGCCAAATATTGATCTCGTCCAAGTTCACACCC
>AWOL01S0042814.1:13984-28079 GCA_000715115.1 Nicotiana otophora
TTGCAACAAGTGCATAACTGTAATATGATCAAATCTTGAAATCGTGGATTAAACCACCTTGTGCACTCAATTTTCTTAACGTACTCTTCTCTGTCAGTAATAAAACATATATAATGATGATATGCAAATAAATCAGGTAACCAACCAAGGAAATTATAAGTAAAGAAGAAATGCAATAACCTAACATAAATCTATTGAAGTGCCCAATACGATATAAATAGTAATCATAACACGGCTCTAAGGCCCACATCAGAATCTCAATAATCGAACCAAACCACCGATCAGCATTCCCAAGGCACACGTCAACCAGAAACCTGTCGGTTTCTCACAATGCATGTGTACACCATCAATAAGGAACATGAGAGCATAACCTTAGGGTGAAGGATCCATGTCCATACGCTACATGGAAAACTCACATTCTAATAATATCAACCGCACAGACAACTCACATGCCAATAACAACAATATTTGAATTCGTATGGACTACTCATGTGCTAACAATATCAACCGAACAGACAACTCACGTATAGCACGGATAACTCACGTGCCAATATCACATTCCGTCCGACGTGGTCACAAGCTCAATATTACAATCCTCCCAATGTGGTCACATGCTCAATATCAAAATCCGTCTGACGTGGTCACATGCACAATATCACAAGTTTCCCACCATAGTCACGGGCTACCAGTCAAATCACATCACACGGAAACCAAATATAGAAGAATATATGTACATGATCAATGGGCATCAAATTTCATAACGGGACTATTATAAGTGACATACTAAGGTGTACGCATGTGCAAAATGTACTATCATAGGTAAAATCAAATAATTACATCACGAAAGTAGCAATTATCAGGTTCAATCAGGAGATTAATGTAAGATCCCGTAAATGTTTTCCTAAAAACCCGTATTTCATGATGCCAAAGTAGGCATAGAGGTTAACAATAATTGAAATTATTCGCGGTGAGCTTACTCATCGCAGTTCGAACTTTTTGGATTGAACAGTGTGCTGGGAAGTTGAAGGAAAATGTTGGGCAGAAGTAGGCATTTTTGTGGCCGGCTCTGCGACCGCAGAACCACTCTGCAGACCGTAAAATGGCCGCAGAGTGGAGCAGTCTTTTGGGCCATTTTAATGTCATTTTTGCGGCCCATTATGCAACCGCATAACCATTTCGCGGCCCACACTCTTGTCGCATATCCTGACTTGGGATGTTCCAGAGGAAGGTTATGCGGTGCACTATGCGACCACAGTGCCGTTCTTCGGTGCTTTAGGCGAACGCATAATAGGACTGCGGGGCGCATAGTGACCGCAGACCTGGTCAGTTCCTGTCCAGTTTTGGCACCCCAATTTTACGGTCATTTCGCGGACCGCATAACCATTATGCGGTCGCATATGCGACCGTAGAACCTGTTCCAGAGCTTCATTTTTGGGTTTTTAAAACTGGACCCTACTTCGTTAAAATAGATGTAAGGGGGCATTTTTTTTATCAAAACATGATACTTTAGAGTGAGAGAGAGAGTCCTAGAGGGAGAAAGTGATCTTCATTAAATTACTCTTCAATTCTTGCTTAAAACGTTGAAGATTATCAAGAGAAGCACCCTAGGTCTTCATCCTAAGAGGTAATATTCTATCACCAAGCTCTTAATTTTGAAATATAACTAGAACGGGCAATTAGTAAGGTAGTTCATGGGGATGGGAGTGCTTACGTTGCATGTATGTATTCTTAAGGTACGTGGGGAGGTTGTGAGTGAAAGATAGAAAAGAATGGGGTGTGGGATGGTAAAATCTTTCATAAAAGGGCCATGGAACCTTAATACACACATAGTGTTTGATAAAATGCTCAAGTGAGCAAGAATCATAATTGTTTTCCTAATTTTTAGTTCAATTTTGCTATATTGCTAAAATAGATTGAAGGAACAATACCCTTCTTTGATATTCTGGATCGTGCGATGAAACTAATTGTGCAACTGTTCCTCCTCTAACTCGTGCATTTCTTTAACTTTCAGTATATGGCACCTAAGAAGAGAGCATGAACTAGCTAAGGAGCGAATGCAGCCTTAGGAGTGGCAGTTGACCCTTTATTTGGTGAGGTGGGTGAATACCCGAGGGGTGAGGATAATCCCCCAACTGCAACACTACCTGATTCCAAAAAACTGGACCAGGCCACACTAGTTCCTACAGCTACATAGGGTGCGACGATTCCTCCACCAGGTATTTTGATTCAACCTCCAGCCCCTGCTTCTGGTTCTGGTATTTCTGATGGGGAGCTATTCAGATGCTGACTCAGATAGTGGCTTCTCAGGCCCAAAGAATGAATGTTGCACCCACATCTTCTATCCCACAATAGGATTCTACTAGTTCTAGGGTGAACATGCTTCTGTAGTTGGATCCTATGGTGTTCGCGGGTGCTAATCCTGAGGAGGACCCACAGGACTTCATTGATGAAATGCATAAGACTCTCCGGGTTATGCGCGCTATTGAGACGGATGGAGTAGAATTGGAAGCCTACCGCCTAAAAGGGGTAGCATATTTTTGGTTTAAGTTGTGGGAGGACTCTTGGGAGAAGGGAAGCCCTCCAACGAGGTGGAGTGCGTTAGCTGATACCATTATAGACCATTTCTTACCTATCGAGACTAGGGCAGCCCATGCCACAGAGTTTGCGAATCTTAAGCAAGGGAGTAGGAGTGTGTGGGAGTATCACATGGAGTTTGCGGGCTTGGAAAAATATGTTNTGGAGTAGAATTGGAAGCCTACCGCCTGAAAGGGGTAGCATATTTTTGGTTTAAGTTGTGGGAGGACTCTTGGGATAAGGGGAGACCTCCAGCGAGGTGGAGTGCGTTAGCTGATACCATTATAGACAATTTCTTACCTATCGAGACTAGGGCAGCCCATGCCGCAGAGTTTGCGAATCTTAAGCAAGGGAGTAGGAGTGTATGGGAGTATCACATGGAGTTTGCAGGCTTGGAAAAATATGTTATTCACATGTTGCCTACTATGTAGGCTAGAGTGCGCCGATTTGTGCAGGGCCTTAGCCTTTTGGCTATCAATGAGGCCGCTATAGTTGCTTTGAATTCTGACATGAACTATGGGAAGATGCTAGCATTTGCTCAAGCTACAAAGAACCGTAAGTTGAAGAGCAGAATAAAGCAGGAGGGTACCAGCAAGGCCCGGTCCATGGGCAACTTTGGGGAGTCATTTGGTGGGGGAAAATTAGCTTTCAGGGGAGGGTCATCAGGGCCATCCCAGTCTTTTGCTCAGTCTTCAACCAGTGCACCGCCAGCAAGGCCCAGTCAGCAGCAGGGGAGTCACTTCAGGCCCAATCAGAGCAGCAAGGGACCCCACCATCAAGGCCGATCATGAGGGAGATTTCAACAGCAACAGAGGCCCCAAGCCCCAAGTGTGGGAGTATGCATTTGGGGATCTACTACAGGACCTGCCGGTATATTATGGGTATTGAATGAGGGGTCATATTCAGAGGGAGTGTCGTTCATCCCGCCAGGGTGCGGGCAGGGGCACAACACAACCATCCAGTTCTACAGCTGCTACATCTTCAGCATCCCCTCCAGCTCGAGGCACTCCGGCACCAGCGGGGCGTGGTGCAGCTAAGGATGGTGCACAGAGTTCAATAGGATCTAGCCGTTTCTATGATATGAGTGGTCGCTAGAGTGCAGAGGGTTCTGCAGATGTTGTCACAGGTATATTGACTGTCCAAACTCATGACGCATATGCTCCTATTGATCCCGGTTCCTTTTGTCCTATGTTACCCCTTATGTTGCTATGGAATTTGGGATAGAACCGGAACATCGTCATGAGCCGTTCTCTGTATGTACTCTAGTTGGCAAGTCTATTATGGTCGAATGAGTTTATAGGGGTTGTATTGTCACGGTACGTGGTCGGGACACCATGGCTGATCTCATTGAATTGGGGATGGTCGATATTGATGTAATTATGGGGATGGATTGGCTTTATTCATGTTTTGCAAAGCTCGTCTGCCAAACTAGAACTGTGAGGTTTGAATTTCCTAAAGAGCCAGTTGTTGAGTGGAAGAGGGGTAATAGGATGTTAAAAGATAGGTTTATTTCTTACCTTAAGGACACAAAGATGATCAACAAAGGGTGTATTTACCATTTAGTCCGAGTTACGGACACTACTACTGAAGCACGTACAATTGAATCTGTGCCAGTTGTGAATGAATTTCTAGAGGTCTTTCCTGATGAACTCCCTGGGATACCGCCAGATAGGAAGATTGATTTTTGGATTGATGTGATGCCAGGCACGTAGCCTATTTCTATTCCACCCTACAGGATGGCACCAGCAGAATTAAAGGAGCTAAAGGAAAACTTGAAGGATTTATTAGAAAGGGGTTTCATACGACCGAGTGTGTCACCATAGGGCGCACCGGTCCTCTTTGTGAGGAAGAAAGATGGATCACCGAGGATGTGTATTGACTACCGGCAGCTCAACAAAGTCACAATCAAAAATACATAGCCACTGCCAAGAGTAGATGATTTGTTTGATAAGTTACAGGGTGCTAGATTCTTCTCCAAAATTGGTTTACGATCCGAGTATCAAAAAGTGAAGATCGGGGAGCAGGATATTCAAAAAATAGCTTTCAGAACCCGGTATGGGCACTCTGAATTTCTGGTAATGTCTTTTGGGCTAACAATGCCCCGACGACTTTAATGGATCGTATGAATTGGGTGTTCAAGCCTTTTCTCGATTCCTTTGTGATAGTGCTCATTGACGATATTCTTGTATATTCACGAGTTCGAGAGGACCATGCTGATCATCTCAGGGTAGTTTTGCAGACTCTTTATCAGCACCAATTGTATGCGAAGTTTTCAAAGTGTTAATTTTTGCTCGAATATGTCACATTATTGGGGCATGTTGTCTCTAGAGAAGTAATTAAGGTTGATCCTCAAAAGATTTTAGCAGTAAAGAATTGGCCTAGACCTACAACGCCAATCGAGATTCTCAGTTTCTTGGGCTTAGCAGGATATTACAGGAAGTTTGGGGATGGGTTCTCTACTATTGCCTCTCCATTGACTAAATTGACTCAGAAAGCAATTAAGACCAATAGTCCAATGCTTGTGAAAGGAGCTTCCAGGAGATGAAATCAAGATTGACTACGGCGCCGGTATTGGCCCTGTCAGAGGGTACGGATGGATTTGTGGTATATTGTGATGCTTCAATAATTTCTCTTGGGTGTGTGTTAATGCAACACATCAAATTTATAGCATATGCTTCTATGCAACTCAAGAATCAAGAAAAGAAAAATCCAACTAATGACTTAAAACTTGCGGCGGTGGGTTTTGCATTGAAGATTTGGCGTCATTATTTGTATGGGGTCCATGTGGATGTATTCACGAACCACAAGAGTCTCCAATATATTTTCAAGCAAATGGAGCTAAATCTGAGGCAGAGAAGATGGCTTGAGTTACTCAAGGATTACGACATCGATATTATATATCACCCGGGGAAAGCCAATGTTGTGGCAGATGCTCTTAGCGAGAAATCTATGGGTAGTTTAGCTCTCTTGAAGGCATGTCAAAGGCCGTTGGACAGGGAGGTTCATCAGCTAGCCAGTTTGGGAGTTTATCTTGCGGACTTTAGTGAAGGAAGGGTAATTGTGCAAAATAGGGCTGAATCATCGCTTGCTGTGGAAGTCAAAGAGAAGCAATACAACGATCCATTGTTGGTACAGCTGAAGGAGGGGATTCACAAACATAAGACTATGGATTTTTCGCTTGGAATGGATTATGGTACATCATGTTACCAAGGGCGACTATGTGTTCCTAATGTAGATGGTCTCCGGGAAAGAATCATGAACGAGGCTCACGCTTCTAGGTATTCCGTGCATCCAGGTTCTACAAAGATGTATCAAGATATCAAGGAAGTCTATTGGTGGAATTACATGAAAAGGAATGTGGCGGACTTCGGGGAAAGGTGTCCTAATTGTCAGCAAGTGAAGGCCGAACATCAATGGCCTGGTGGGTTAGAACAGAACATACAAATTCCAATGTGGAAGTAGGAAATGATTAATATGGACTTCATGGTAGGGTTACCACAAGTTTGACTTAATTTAGGTTATCGTGGACTGACTCACGAAATCAGCACACTTCTTGCTAGTTAAATCTACCAAAACAGCGAAACAGTATGCTCAGTTGTATATCAAGGAAATAGTCAGGCTGCATGGTACTCCATTTTATATCATCTCCGACTAAAGGACTCAGTTCACACCCAATCTTTGGAAGATATTTCACCAAGGTTTGGGTACTTAGGTAAATCTTAGTACAGCCTTCCATTCACAGACTGACGGGCAAGCAGAGCTAACTATTTAGACACTTGAGGACATGTTGTGTTCTTGTGTTCATGACTTCAAGGGTAGTTTGGATGATCATTTGCCACTCATAGAGTTTGCTTATAACTACAACTTTCATGCAAATATTCAGATGGCACCATTTGAGGCATTGTATGGTAGGAGATGTAGATCTCCTATTAGGTGGTTCGAGATTGGGGAAGCTGAGTTGATAGGGCCAGAACTCGTGCATCGGGCTATGGAGAAGGTTAAGATCATAAAGGAGCGATTGCAAACTACTCATAGTCATGAAAAATGCTATTCTGATTTACGTGGCAGAGACTTAGCATTCAAAGAAGATGATTGGGTATTTCTGGAGGTTTCCCCAATGAAGGGTATAATGCGGTTCAGAAAGAAAGGGAAATTACGTCCGAGGTATGTTGGGTCGTACAAAATCATCCAAAGGATCGGTCAGTGCACCCGAGATGTCATTAGTGCACCCGATATTCCATATGTCTATGTTGAAGAAGGTTGTTGGAGATTCGTCAGCTATTGTGCCGGTTTAGACCATTGAGGTTAATGAAGAATTGTCATATGAAGATATTCTAGTTGCCATTCTTGTTAGACAAGTCCGAAGGTTGAGAAATAATGAAATTGCCTCCGTGAAAATGTTATGGCGAAACCAGCAGGTTAAAGAGTCCACTTGGGAGGCCGAGAAAGAGATGAAGAAGAAGTATCCTTACTTGTTTGAATAGCTGTGTAATCCTTTTTATGAACTTGTCGCCTATAAATTTTGTATCACTTGTTCAGTTAATGTAAAGGTGTTCCTTTTGATTATATGTTGATTACATAAGGCCACGGTTTGTATTGTTATGAGCTATGTTACATCGTTGGATTTTGTACATGTTTTTAGGATGTGATTCTGGGTCTCTCTGACAGGTGGATAGGCCTAGTTACAAAGGAAACTTGGCAAATATTTTGGAAATTTGGGAAGTTAGTTAAATTTGGGGTCACTGGAGTGGGGTATGAAAAACTGAGTTGCATAAGGTATTTATAGTGGACCATGATCCTCATTCGAGGGCGAATGATCTTAAGTGGGGGAGGATGTAAGGCCCAGTAAACGTTTTCCTAAAAACCCGGATTTTGTGATGCCAAAGTTGGCATAGAGGTTAATAATAGTATAAGTAGGCATTATGGATTGAATAGTGTGCTGGGGAGTTGAAGGAAATTGTTGGGTAGAAGTAGGCATTTCTCGTCCCGTTCTGCGACCGCAGAACCACACTGCGGATCACAGAATGGCCGCAGAGTGGAACCGTCTTTTAGGCCATTTTAATGTCATTTTTAGGGCCCATTATGCGACCGTATAACCATTTCTCGTGCCACACTCTTATCGCATATCCCAACTTAGGATATTTCGGAGAGAGGTTCTGCAGTGCACTATGCGACCGCAGAACAGGTTTGTAGGACGCATAGTGACCACAGACCTGGTCAGTTCCTCTCCCATTTTGGCACCCCAATTTCGTGGTCATTTCTTGGACCGCATAACAGAACCTGTTCCAGAGCTTCAATTTTGGCTTTTTAAAACCCGACCCTACTTTGTTAAATAGATGTAAGGGGCCATGTTTTAGATAAACCTGATACTTTAGAGTGAGAGAGAGAGTCTTAGAGGGAGAAAGTGATCTTCATCAAATTACTCTTCAATTCTTTCTTAAAACTTTGAAGATTATCAAGAGAAGCACCCTAGGTCTTCATCCTTAGAGGTAAGATTCTATCACCAAGCTCTTAATTTTGAAATATAAATAGAATGGGAAATTAGTAAGGTAGTTCATGGGGATGGGAATGATTACCTTACATGCTTGTATTCTTAAGGTACGTGGGGAGGTTGTGAGTTTGATAGAAAATAATGGGGTGTGGGATGGTAAAGTCTTTCATAAAAGGGCCATGGAACCTTAATACACACATAGTGTTTGATAAAATGCTCAAGTGAGCTAGAATCGTGATCGGTTTCCTAATTTTTGGTTCAATTTTGCTATATTGCTAAAATAGATTGAAGTTGCTAATATTACAGAACATCTTAGAGTATTAAGAAGCTCAATTGAGGTATGTTGGCTAAACCCCCTCTTTTCCAAATTGAACCCCATGGTATTCATGAAATCGATGCAAGTCAAAAAATGAACGTCCTAGAAATTGCTATCCCGAATGTGCTTGTTTTGAAAATGTAAGTGTAATATGTATTCCCATGCTTCCATCATGTTATCTCTTCATCTGAGGAAATATTCAAAACTTAGAGTATGTGCTAAAAAATCCTAGACTTCAAGTCAAATTCGACTAAAGACTGCCATGTAAAATTGTGTGAAAAGTCTCTATGTGCATTAGATTCTAAATTGCTCACTTGTGAAATCAAAAGTATTGAATGAAAAACCGTGTTATCATTGATGATAATAATAATGTTGGAATGTGGAAAAGAACTTGAATTAATAAGTACGGCCAGGCGCCAAGAATAACATTATAGTTGGGGCCACTCATGCCATTGTATTGAAAGGATGGGGAAGAACTATGAATTGAGATAAATGATTGAAAAAGGGTGATGTCTCAAATGAGATGGCCTAGCCGATCAGGCCGAGATCGGACTCCGTGTAAGAACACGATGGTATTGTGGATGAAATTGTGAAAATGGTTGATGTCTCAAATGAGATGGCCTAGACGATCGGGCCGAGATCGGACTAAGTATAAAAATGCGGTGGTATTGTGGATTGTGGCATATTGGCTCTAAAAACCATCCTACCTAATAATGCGGGAGTTGACTTAAAAATCTATGTGATCCTTAACTTGATGATTTAGTGTTATTTAAAGCTCATACTGCATTCTTTACTGTCTCCCCCTGTATTATTGTTCATTCTATTGAGATGGTGTTTAGTTTTACATACTAGTACTATTTGACAATACTAACGTCCCTTTAGCCGGGGCGCTGCATCTTTTAATGGATGCAGGTGGTTCCATAGCAGACCGTGTTGATCACAGATAGTGCTACATCCTCTTCGCAGCAGACACGGTGAGTCCGATTTCATTCCGAGGGCATGTATTGTACCTTTTATTTATATTGTGGTCAGTTTTTGAGGTAAAGTAGGGGCCTTGTGGCCGGCACCCTCTTTACTCTCTTTTGTATCTTTAGAGGCTCCGTAGACACTATGTGGGTTGTATATGGGTGTTGGAAATGTTAAATAAGTTATGTTGTATTTGATCTCTTGTTCCACTAAGAGTATAAGAATATGTGTATTTTGAGACTGAAAAGAGAAATAGCTAATTAAACGTTTTAGTATTGCATGAATGAGCTTCCTACTGTATAATTAATGAAACCACGTCGTTTCTTGATCATGGGTGAATTGGGTAGAAAGTATCTAACAGGCTTGCTCGGTCGGGTTCACTCGGTTGAGCGCCAGTTGCGCTTCCCGAGGTTGGGGCATGACAATTAACCTCTATGTAACCTCAAGCATGGCTCAAATAGCTCATAACGGGGTACAAGTATAAGAAACATCATAGAATAACGCTTAGCAATAAATTCAAGATATATCATAGCGTGAGCACTACCCCGAGCATGATTAAATACCCCAATGCATGCACATGGGCTCAACCTCGCACATGTCCGCCACCCGTAGCACGTAGATGTCACAAATAACTCAAGCGACTAGTGTCTCAACCACGTTTCGGTAAGATACTTACCTCAAGTGAGGAAAATCAATATTCTTGAAGCACCATCCCGAAACAATCGACCTCCGAACGGCTCAAACCAATCCAAAAACAACTCAAAAACCTCAAATAATGTCATAGGAAACAAAGCCAAACAAAAAATGTAGAATCTCTAATCAAATACCCAAAGTCAACAAAAATGTCAACCTGGGCCCGCATCTCGGAACCCTACAAAACTCAAAAATGCCGGCAACCCATTTGATGCGAGTCCAACCATACTAATTTTATTGAAATCCGACTCTGAATCAATGTTGAAATCCCAAATATTCACTTTAGAAATGTTTTGAGAAAAACTTCAAATTTCTCTTTTAAATTAATCAAGTAGATGCCAAAATTAAAGATGGAATCATGTAATATAATCAAATATGAGTAAACAAAATGTCACGACACAAATCAGAGGGCCAGGATGGGCACCCGGTGCCTTACTCAACCGAGTACCAACATAACGTATCTTTATTATCACACCATCATAGGTAAATGAGCTAGAAGGTCCGTCATGAGATAACATTAATAAAACATAAGGGAATACTCAACAAAGGACGACCCAACGTTGATATAGAAACTTATACATGTGACATACATGCCTATAAGGCCGACATGATCATTTGTACACTCAATACATAGGCCGACAAGGCCATACAAGTATCAATACACATGACATATGTCTAGAAGCCTCTAAGAGTACATAAAAGTCATAGAGATCGGGACAGGGTCCCGCCATACCAATCAATACATGTCCAAATTATATTGACCAAATAGGTAACTACGGAGCAAGTGGAGTGCACCAACACCTTCCGCTGAGATGATATCCTACTAGGACGACCGTCAACCTGACTATCGGGACCTGTGGGTATGAAATGCAGCATCCCTAGGAAAAAGGAACATTAGTACAAATACAGTATATAAGGTATGAAAGCGGTATATAAAAGACTTGAAAGAAACATGGAGTAAAAACTCAACCTGTAAGTCTGAATTGCTCTATGAATCATGACATTTATAATGTCATGCATATGCGCATAAATGTCATAACATGCATAGGTATATGCGTACATAACATCATCAAGCATTTGAGGGCATCCCATCATATCATCTCGGCCTCTATGGGTGAAATCAACGTATACCAGCTGATTAGGTGGTGGTGCGTATATAACGCCATAACCATTCCACATACACCATATACAAATAATATACGCATATATAATGCCATCTGATCATTAGTCAATGTACATGTATAAATGAATGCAATGCATAATGAAGTAAGTCAATAAGATCTCTCAGAATGTCATAAGATCATTATGCCTTCGGATATACTTTATCAACTTATGTATTTTCTGAGACACATGAACAAACAATATAATAATAAGTCACATGGGGAATCAAGAACATTCCCCCTAGTACCTATATGAATAGGTCATTTATGAAAGTTGCGCGTTTGCTCGTTTCATTTGTATCATATGGATAATGCCAAAAGGAAAGAAGAGATAGCCTTAACATACCTCAAGTCGCGTAAATCTTTGGTCTGCCTATCATTGTCCATGTTGGGCTGACTTCTTTTTTTAGGCAATAGGACCCCTACTGATATTGACTGAAGGGGCGCAGCTGACCAGAAGTGTGGACCGCAAAATTCTCTCGACGGCCGCAAATCTTATGTAGAATCCTAGAAGTGATTGAAGAGAAGTGTGGCCGCAGAACATGGTTGCACAGACAATAATTCAAAAAGTTCATAGAGTGCACAAAATGACCAAGAATGAAGCCTTGCCAGAAGTGCGGACCACAAATGACTTGTGCGGCCGTAGAAGCTGAAGTGAAGCCACATATCAATTTGTGCGGCTGCAGAATCTCTCAACCTGCACACTCAAACAATGTGCGGCAGCAGAACATCCCGAAGGGCATTTTTGTTAGCAAATTTTGGGCCACTATAAATTGATGGAAATCACTTTTTAAGGTCATGTTTTGAATATAGCCGTTGTAGTTTACCATTTTGGGTAATTTGTGATCATTTTTGGACAAAAACATCATAGTTTATCATTTTAATTTTATATTATGGCTTTAGTTAGTGTTTCTTCTTTGTTTTCTTCATTTTCTACTATGAATAGCTCAATTCTTACTAGGGTTGTGACCCAACCCTAGTATGTAAGCCATATGGGTATTTAATTTAATCCTTGTTTATGATTGGCTGTTTGTTATTTAGCCTTATTCATGCTTTAGTTTTATAATTAATGGTTGCAAACATTGATTAATGCCTTTTTGACTTGCTCTTTACTTGAAAAAGAGGGACCTAGTCTAGGAAAATATGGCTAACAAGAAATTGGGCCAGTTAAGGATTTGACCAGCTTAATTAAAGGGTTTGAATTAGAGATAGGGAAAACCCGACTTCAACTCATATCAACTATTTAGCTTGATACCCATTTGAGCTTAAAAAAGTCAAATTAGGCAAAATCACTCTATGATCGGGAGGTATTGAGTGGGTAACTTAGAGTTGAGAGCTATGATACACCCCAATTACTAAAACAATTGTTAACATAATTAACCCATTAGACGAACACCTAGGTGAAGGTTACATCCCTAGGCCTTTTTACCTATTTCAAAACAACAAAAAACAATTAGTCAATTTCTAGTTTCATTTCTCCAGTTGATCACTGATAGTATAGTTTATACAAGTAACTAGCAAAACCAACTTTATTAGAAGAGTATTTAAGTTTTTTTTGTCTCCACGCAACAAGTATAAACTCTAACATCCATTGTTAGCTCCCTAAGGAAATCGACCCCGGCTCATAATTGTGTTCTATTCTTCCAACGACCTCTTCCACTCATTGTTGAGTGTGGATAGGGAGTGGATCATATGTTGTGCAATCCGTTTCTCCATGGTTATAGTCATGTACTTCGCGTGATTGTTGTTATTGCGCATATGGTTATTGAATTTAGAGCATCGTGGCATGAGGTATTGCATATGGACAGGTGTTCTGATTGGGTCATGTATCGTATTAGAGTAGGTTGGAATATGATCCTTTTTCTTATTTCATGTATATTGTTCCTCCTTTGTGTGACAGATTCATAGAATTGCGCGTTGTAGTTGTATTTGATCAACTTGCGGGACGGTTCTCTTATTTGTTTTTCTTTCCATTATTGAGTAAATTCGAGTTGTTGCCTATTTGGTGCACCGGTTGCACTAAATATGGATCAAGGCAGTGCTGGTGTGGCATGTCGGTCGAGCACCTTATGCTGGATGAGATGAGGTTATTAGAACTGGAATAAGTGCTATCCGATTTGATTATAGTATGTTGGGAAGAATAACAACGTCACTAGCCAGCTTAGAATTTGGCTATGGTTCTTTTTTAGAACACGAGCTGGAGTTACTGATTACCCTGCCCCCATAGCCGGTGTTGCTAGAGGCCGGGGCAGGGGCAGAGCCAGAGGCCGAGGAGGAGCACATGTTATAGCTAGANTGCTGGTGTGGCATGTCGGTCGAGCACCTTATGCTGGATGAGATGAGGTTATTAGAACTGGAATAAGTGCTATCCGATTTGATTATAGTATGTTGGGAAGAATAACAACGTCACTAGCCAGCTTAGAATTTGGCTATGGTTCTTTTCGAGAACACGAGCTGGAGTTACTGATTACCCTGCCCCCACAGCCGGTGTTGCTAGAGGTCGGGGCAGGGGCAGAGCCAGAGGCCGAGGAGGAGCACGTGTTATAGCTGGAACAGCAGTTAAGGAGCTGCCAGTAGCTCCTGTTGGGGGACAGGCACCGGAGGTGCCTGTTGTTTCCCCCGGACTTCATGAGACCTTAGAATAGTTCCTGAGCATGTTTGGTACATTTGCTCTAGCGGGGTTGATTTCGGCTGCACCAGCTACTTCACAGACCAGTGGAGGAGCTCACACTTCTACCACCCGCACCGTAAGGCTGAGGGCTCACATTGGTCAGGTTCCGGGTGTGGTGCCGGTGCAGCCAAGGTTTCCAGTTCAGCCCGTGATTAGGACAACAACATATGAGGAAGAACAACTTAGACTTGCAAGGTTTAAGAAGTATTACCTTCCTACCTTCA
>AWOL01S0042822.1:0-13501 GCA_000715115.1 Nicotiana otophora
TATATATATATATATGTTGAATTTTAGTCGTTATTTCATTTATTATTTCGGTTATTCCGCAATTTATAGGCTTACCTACTCTTAGAGACTTGGGTCGTGACAATAATGTGGTTCTAAGCCATGAAATCATTAAAGGATATGGGAGAAAAGGAGTGTCACCAAGGATTATGATCAAAGTGGATATGCAAAAAGCCTATGACTCATTGGAATAGGTTTTTCTGGAGCAGATCTTGTCAAGTATGAATTTTTCAGAAAGGTTCATCACATGGATTAGAAGTTGCATCAGAACAATTTCCTATTCAATAGTTATAAATGGAAATCCAACACCACCATTTGAGGCAAAAAAGGGGCTCAGACAGGGTGATCCATTATCCCCATACTTATTCTACTTGCCATGAAGTATCTTACTAGATTGCTCAGAATACTAAAGGGGAATCCAAACTTCAACTATCATCCTAGATGTGAAAAGCTGGGCATAATACAACTAGGTTTTGCCGATGACCTCCTCATATTCTGCAGAGGTGATGTGGTATCAACTAATCTACTATTTGATCACTTTCAATAATTTTCCAAGGCATTAGTACTGATAACTAACATAAACAAAAGTAGTATATACTTTGGAGAAGTGCCTGACCATGTGCAGTATGAGATAGTATAACAACTTGGTTTCTCTATTGGTACCTTGCCTTTTAAGTACCTTGGAGTGTCATTAAGCTCCAAAAGGCTAGCTGTAGCACAATGCCAACCATTGATTAATAAAATGTTTGGAAGAATAACCAATTGGATTGTAAAGTTTCTATCATATACAGGGAGGTTGCAACTGATTAAAAGTGTGCTAATAGCAATTCAGTCTTATTGGTCTCAGATTTTCCTACTGCCTAAGAAGGGTCATCAACAAAGTTGAAGCAGTATGCAGAACCTTCCTTTGGACAGGAAATACAGAAATTAAGAAAAAGGCTTTGGTGACATGAAATCAATTGTGTTTACCTAAGACAGTTGGGGGCCTAAATATCACTGATGTGCAAGTATGGAATAGAGCTGCAATTCTGAAACATTACTAGAACTTGTCTAAAAAAAGGACAAGTTATGGATTAAGTGGGTGCACATTTATTATGTGAAAGGCTGGGATATAAGCGATGTGGATGCCAAGAATGCCTTGTGGACTATTCGAAAGAGTATTAATGTGAAGAAATATTTGGAGAAGGCAACCTTGAAGATTGAAGATGTTGTGGTAGATGGGGGAGTACTCTATAAGGAGAATGTATAACATGCTTAGGGGGGGAACTTCCCAAAAATGAGCTGGAAGAAGTTGATCTGTAACACCCAAGCAAGCCCAAAATGGATATTCATATTGTTCCTAGCGATACAAGAGAGGCTATACACCAAAGATAGGTTAATAAAATGGGGTATGAGGAATGACACTATTTGTGCAATGTGTGAAGTTGAACAGGAAAGTCACCAACATTTGTTTTTCAACTGCGGTACATCCGCGAAGATGTGGATATATATTCTGAAGTGGCTCGGCATCAAAAGAAGACCTGTGGGGTGGAGGGAGGAGATTAGCTGCAAGCTAATGGAAAGAACTCGCAGGCAGAAATCTATATAGGACACCAGAAGACATAGTAAGATCAATTGTGCAAGAAGTCCATTGTCGAGGTAGCATGAAGTCAAAGTTGGGGAAGCATATGCAGAAATTAAATTTCTATCCGAGTCTTGGAGATGAAGTAGTTATAGCTAGTCGAAGTTTGTTCATTCTAGAGTTGGGAATTATGTCAACTCTAGGGTTTTTTGCTTTACTTAAAATATTTTTTCCTTAGCAATAAAATCTGATAATTACCAAAAAAAAAAAAAAAAAAAAAAGATACTAAATCTAAATTGACCGGAAGTCGCGAAGAATAAGGTGAGGAAATAAAGACAAAAAATAGTGAAATTGCAAAAGATAAAAGCACTGACAAATCCTAGCAAAATCGCGAAAGGATAAGAGACTAACCGGATACTATTGGACACAGATTCAAGTGCTGAAGAAAAGAGCCAAAAAATTAATAAACAGAGAGAAAGCCATGGAAAGAGACCATGAATATGACAGAAGAAAAAAAAGAAAGCTGGATGACTTTAGGTAATAGTAGTCGACATGCCATTCCTCATAAGAGGACACATGGATGAGCTGCCAGGTAAAATGTCTAATGTGGACACATAATATCTAATGGGACACCCAAGTTAAATTAAAGCAATATGCAAAGACAAAAAATAACCTCATATTTGATTTTAAAGACAGAAAAACAGCCATGTCGAAATCATGGTTTATATATATATATATATATATATATATATATATATATATATTCCCAACATGAATTTAGTTTTATTTTTCACTTGCGATGATGATAGTAGACACAGTACTTGGTATTGAAATCAAAATAAATGACCATAATCCAAAAGAGTTTTAATACAACATGAGCATGACTTTGCTCTTCCAACTCTACTTGTGCTCTTTTTCAACTTGCTACGGCTATCTTGTTAGCCGCCTTCCGATGAACTCTATAATTGCTCAGTAGTGTTTATTATTAGGTTGTGTTGTCTTGTAGGTTGGAATTGCATATACTGCTCAATTCAGGACCACCTTCTTTCCTTGACAGAAGAATTGATAGTGATGCAACACAGAAAATGAACTATACCAAATGGATAATGCCCGACGGCGCATCCCATGAGCAGCTGCAGAGGAAAATTGAAAGCAGCAGAGCAAAATGATAAAGTCTCCATAGTAGAGATTGCCAAGTACAAATGACCAATGAAATCTTTTTCTGGGCAGCATAAGTTAATAATCAAATGGGTAATATATTTGAAAACACAACAACATATATATCCTTTGCCAGCAAGGAGAGATGTCGAGAAGAGTTGCCAGCTTCTTTCCTTATACATTATAGAAATGCAGATTGTCATACTAACTACGCCTCTTAACAAAATAAAACTTATCAAGTTAAAATTATCCAAAGACCCATGGACGTCACAAATTTCAATATCTCAAGTAGACAAAGCAACAACTACTGCAAAGAATAAGAAGCTATAAAAATTTTGAATTGTTTTGATGAGATTCTCTTCCAAGACTTTTTTGAACAACAAAAAGGTAATCTTCCCCTTCCAAGACTTTTAGAGACCTCTTGCTGGACTAAGCAATTTAGTATACTTTTCGATCAGGTGATAAGCGATTTTAAATACATTTCCTCAAATCCTTCAAAAAAGTAAGCTCTAAACATGCTCTTCTAATCTTTCAATGTATTACCGAGTCCAACGGAGAGCAATAACAAAAGAATTAGAGATAAACCAAGTGTACTGGAATATAATCATTGAAAAAATTACGCCCACTTCATATAATTTCTCTGCAAGTATTTTTCCGCATTATAGTGTCCTTCAAGTACCCATGTTGACTTGAATATTATTCAGATTTATGCTAAGGTCCGAAAACTTGACTCAGAATAGTTGGATAACAAGATATGTAAAACGCTTCATTTTTATTTATTGTGGAAATACCTTGATTCACAAGGATCTATGAGGCACTCATCATCTTTGATTTTGTCGGGTCCGTACATTTGATTTACATTGTGCTAGAACTTTTTTATCTGCAAAAAGATGAAGAAACTTTTGGTTAATTCATCTGCAAATAAGAAGTTAAAGGTAGCGTTAAACAATAGCATTACAGCTATAATTACTGCAAATTGCATAGAATTCTTCTCTTTTGCATCGATATACTTTTATTCTTTCTGTTCAACGATATCATTATTAAGAAAACAATCATTTCTTTAATGTAAAAAAGAAGGCTTTGGGCCTATCTTGTTTTAATTCCATACTTCCTACAATGCAATAAGAAATTTAAGATGCAATGCTTTACCATAACATAACAGACTCCAGGAACAACCCATAGTAGATAATTTGATCGAAGAAGATATTCGTTGTAACTCCAATAATCATAAATGGGACTGATGTTGTCAACATATCGATATCCTTGAGCAAAGACCTTCTAAGGGAATGCATAACTCTCATAGACTGTGCAGGTAAAAGAATCTTTTAGCAGTATTTATCTCTTTCAACTTTAGTAGTGTTCACAACCTCGAAAAAAAGAGATGAAAACTATTACTGTTCTGACAGAGGAATTTATGACTGATCAAACTTGAGAAGATGGAGCAATCAATAATCTAATAGCATATAAAAAGGTCCAACTTACATCTTCTTGTCAAAAAGGGATCACTGAAACTACGATCAGCAACTATAGCTAACATTGGGCACAAACAATATAAAATTATGCAAAATATAAGTATATTCCTAGTTTAGGCTCCATTGAAAGCACTGTTGAATAATTTCCCGTTAAAGAACCAAAAGGCAAAGAAAAGTTAGACGAATGAAATGCTTAGACTTGAATATGAATACATGATCTAATACCAATCAAATTTTTATATCCCCAACAGTCAGAGTTTTACTTTTATATAAAGTATCAATGAATTTTTCGATACTGAATAGTTTTTGAACCTACCAGCAAAGAGGAAGAGAAAACTTCGCTGACAGAGTCACTGAGATAAACAAAGAATAAACTTCTATACTTATAAAAAGAGTAATAGTATCAGAATCTCTACGCACAACAAAAAATTAAAAATAAGAATGAAAATAAAGAAACAATAGATGATCATCCTCTTTGTACTGGTTCTTCTGACAATAAGGAACGCTCACAATGCTTATAAAGTTTTTCAAATGACAGGTTTCACATGATTACCAATTCTAAATAACTCATCGTCTCGTCCTAATCTCAGTCCAATATAACTATCTTAGCCTTATTCATCTTAGCGTGAAGAATTTTCTAAAGGAGCACGAAATTTCAATTCAATGTCCGAAAATCAAAGCATAAAGCAATACCTAAAAGGTCCTGTTGTCTGCATTAACAAATTTCAAAAGATTTGAAAGAAAATTTAAGAGTTCAAGCTCGAGAAACACATCAATCAGTATACTCCAAATAAATTCAGGGACAGTATTTGCACACTCGCTCCTAGATATTTCATTGCCACAACCCAAAAAGGATAAAGACAACAGAATTACTCCAAAATCGATGACTCTCGACCATATCAGCAAACACCTAGGTGCAGTTCACTTCATTCTTCTGGTCATTTTTGTTACGTTAAATTTTCCATAAAACCTTTTTCTTTTTTTGCACTAATTAATTGATAACAAAGATAAAATCCACCAAAGAAACATGATGGATGTGCAAATCAGGTACGCTTACTAATATGTACCTAAAAGCTCTAGTAAGAAGTTAAATTCAAAATAATTAGAAACTAACACATGCACACCAAATTGTTATTTCTAATAACAATAAATCAACACCCGGTAAGACCCAATAAAAAAATTAAAAGCGAGAAAACAGAAATTAAGCAAAGAGAGAAGTAATTGACAACATGACTATGAAAAGTCTGAAGAGAATCCAATAAATTAAAGACACGAAAAAAGAGAGGAAAAATATAAATAAAAAAGAGACGAAAATTTGGGCAATATTGAAAGAACAACAGACCAAAAAGCATAACACCCAGTCGAGAAGATGAAAAAAAATGAAGACGACGAAGAGAACTGAAAGGCTTCTTTACAAGAGTGATGAAGATGAGAAGGCATTTAGCAAAAACTGTGAACAAAGAATGAAAAAGCTTATTTGTTATGTCTTTTGGATAACAGTTTCACGCCCCAACCTCGGAAGCGCGACCGGCGCTCAAGCGAGTGGACCGGTCTAGCAAGCCTGTAAAACACTTTCTACCCAACTCACTCATGATCAAAAGAAGGCATACTTTCATTAATTAGACAGTAGAAAGATCATATATACATTACTAAATCATCTTATTGGTTACATCATTCTTAAGTTTCAAAATACACACATTCTTATGATTCGAGTGGAGCAAGAGTTCAAAACACAACCTAATCCGTTTGACTTTTCTAGTAATCATATACAACCCACATAATATATACGGAGCCTCTAAAGATATAAAAGAGTGTTATGATAGTACCGGTAATAAGGCCCCAACTATACCTCAAAACGTGATAATAATATGAACAAAAGATACAATACAAGATCCCGGGATGAAGTGGGCTCACCGAGTCTGCATCCATTTAAAGATGCAGCGCTCTCGGCAAAAGGGACGTTAGTACTGTCGAATAGTACTAGTATGTAAAACTAAACACCATCTCAATAGAATGAATAATAATACAGGAGGAAACAGTCAAGAATTCAATAAGAGCTTCAAATAACACTAAAACATCAAGTTAAGGATCACATAGGTTTTCAAGTCAATTTCCATGTTATTAGGTTGAGTGATCTTTAGTGCCGATATGCCATAATTCACAATACCACAGTGTTCTTACACGGAGTCCGATCTCGACTCGATCGTCTAGGTCATCTCATTTGAGACATCAACTATAACCACAATTTCAATTATCATTTCCAGCACAATCACCATAATGTGTGTGACATAGCGTCTGATCACGACCCGATCGGCTAGGCCATCTCACCCGAGACATCCCCCTTTCAATCAATCATCTCACTTCATACTTCTATCACATATTTTCAATTCATTGGTGTGAGTGGCTTCAACTAGAAAGTCATTCTTGGTACTTGGCCGTATTTCATAATTTCAAATTCCCTTTTTCGCATTCAAACATCATTATCATTAACAACAATAACGCCTACCATGTAAGGCATTAGTACACATATGAGCAATTTGGTAATCCTAAGCATATAGAGGCTTTTCATACAATTTGGCATAACAACCTTGATTCAATTTTGACATGAGGTCTTAACATTTCTAGCACATATTCCACATTTTGAACACAACCTCACATCGCAAGATAACATGACGAAGCATTTAGAATAAATATTGAATATATATCCTTTAACACAAACACAATAGGAGTAGTCAATGCTATAATGATCAATTTGGGACTTACACCAATTACGCGAACACTGGGGGATTCGATTCTAAGAAGAAGGAGATTTAACCAACATACCTCAATTGAGCTTCCTTTACACTTTAAAACGTTCCAGAATTCTTAGCACTTTGATCTATTTTAGAAATATAACAAGTTGGACCAAAGTTAAAAACATGGTCATGACTCTAGTTCATTTGAGCACATTTTCAAATACTAGGTGAGCATTAATATTTTCAAGGCCCTTTTTATGAAAGATTCTATCATTCCTCAACCCATTCTCTATCCTTTTTAGCTCACAACCTCCTCACATACTTTAAGAATACATGCATGCAAGATAACAACCCCCACATCCAATAATTGTCTTTCTAATTATCCCCTTTTTAGTAGATTTTCGAATTTAAAAGCTAGAACATAGATTCTTACCTTTAAGATGAGGACTTTCTTGATAATCTTCAAGGATTGAGCAAGAATTGTTGGATATTAGTGTAAAGGTTACTTCCCCACTCTAAGAACTCTCTCTCACTCTAAAAGTATCAGAAAATGCTCAAAACTGGACTATGGCATATGTTTTAACGAAATAGGGTCGGGTTTAAAAATCCCAAAAAATGAAGCCCCGGGACAGGATTTGCGATCGCATATGTGACTGCATAATAATTATGCATTCCGCAAAATGACCGCGAAAGATGGCCCTTGGAACTGGGCTGGCCTGCTTCACTCTGCAGCCGTTATGCGGCCACCAGGCTTGTTCTATGGCCGCATAATGCACCGCAGAACCTCCCTCCGCAAAACTCTAAGGATGATTATACGACCAAAGTGCGGCCCGCGAAACGGTTATGCGGTCGCATAATTGGCTACGAAATTGACCTCAAAATTGGCCCCAAAAGCTACTTCACTCTGCGGCTATTCTGCGACCCGCAGAGTGATTATGCGACCGCATAATGGTCCGCATAAATGCCTATCTCTGCAAAATATTTTCTTCAACTCCCCATCGTACTGTTCAATCCAACTCCCTAGAATTTCTACAATTATTAATCTCTACACCTACCCCGACATCATGGAACCCTGATTTTTAGAAAAACGTTTTACGGGGCCTTACATCCTCCCCACTTAAGATCATTCGTTCTATTGATCCTCACTATTAGCATCATATGCAGCCCAGTTTTCATACCATACACCAACAACCCCAAATTTGACTAAATCTCCAAAATTTTCGCTAGAGTTTCCTTTATAACTGGGCCTATCCACCTATCAGAGAGCCTCAGAAACACCTCCTAAAAACATATACACAATCCAATGACGTAATATAGCTCATAACAACACTAATCGTGGCCTCGCATACAATGTATTTAGGAAGGAGCATCTTTACATTAACTGAACAAGTGATAAAAAAATCCATAGGCGACAATTTTATAAAAAGGTTACATAGCTTATACAAACAAGTAAGGATACTTCTTTTTCATCTCATCTTCGTCCTCCCAAGTAGCCTCTTCAACCTGCTGGTTTCGCCACAACACCTTCACGGAGGCAATTTCTTTATTTCTCAACTTTCGGAGTTGCCTATCAAGAATGGCAACTGAAATTTCTTTATATGCCAGTTCTTCATTAACCTCAATGGTCTCAACCGGCACAATAGCTGTCAGATCTCCAACCACCTTCTTCAACATAGACACATGGAATACCGGATGCACTAACGACATTTCGGGTGGTAGCTCAAGCTTGTACGCCACCTGACCAATCCTCTGAATGATTTTATACGGTCCGACATACCTTGGACTCAATTTTCCTTTCCTCCCAAACCGCATTATACCCTTCATGGGGGAAACCTTCAAGAATATCCAATCGTTTTCTTTGAACTCTAAGTCCCTGCGACGAACATCCGAATAGGATTTTTGACGACTTTGAGTAGTTTTCAATCGCTCATTAATGATCTTAACCTTCTCCATAGCCTAATACACGAGGTCTGGCCCTATCAACTCAGCTTCCCCAATCTCGACCCACCCAATGTGAGCTCTATATCTTCTACCAAATAATGCCTCAAATGGTGCCATTTGAATACTCGCATGAAAGTTGTTGTTATAAGCAAACTCTATGAGTGGCAAATGATCATCCCAGCTACCCTTAAAGTCGAGAACACAAGCACACAACATATCCTCAAGCGTCTGAATAGTCCGCTCTGCTTGCCCGTCGGTCTGTGGATGGAAGGTTGTACTAAGATTCACATAAGTACCCAAACCTTGCTGAAATTTCTTCCACAAATTGGTCGTGAATTGAGCCCCTCGATTGGAAATGATAAAAACTGAAGTGCCATGTAGCCTGACTATTTCCTTGATAGACAATTGAGCATACTGTTCCGCTGTGTCGGTAGATTTAACTGGCAAGAAGTGTGATGATTTTGTGAGTCAATCCACGATCACCCAAATTGAGTCAAACTTGCGAGGAGTACGTGTTAATCCTACCACAAAATCCATATTAATCATTTTCCACTTTCACATTAGAATTTCTATGTTTTGTGTCAACCCACCAGGCCGTTGGTGTTTGGCCTTTAATTACTGACAATTGGTACATCTTGCCACAAAGTCCGCCACATTCCTTTTCATGTCATTCCACCAATAGACTTTCTTGAGATCATGGTGCATCTTTGTAGAACCTGGGTGCACAGAATATCTAGAAGTGTGAGGCTCAATCATGATTCTTTCCCGGAGACCATCTATATTTGGAACACATAGTCGCCCTTGGTACCTTAGCATACCATCATCCATGCCAAGATTAAAAGACATAGTTTTATGTTTATGAATCCCCTCCTTCAATTGTACCAACAATGGATCGTCGTATTGCTTCTCTTTGACTTCCACAACAAGCAATGATTCAGCCATATTTTGTACAATTACTCCTCCTTCATTAGTTCCCACAAGACGAACTCCCAAACTAGCTAACTGGTGAACCTCCCTAGCCAACAACCTTTGACATGCCTCCAAGTGACCCAAACTACCCATAGATTTCCTGCTAAGAGTATCTGCCACAACATTGGCTTTCCCTAGGTGATACAGAATATCGATGTCGTAATCCTTGAGTAACTCAAGCCATCTTATCTACCTCAGATTCAACTCCTTTTGTTTGAAAATATATTGAAGACTCTTGTGGTCCGTGAATACATCCACATGGACTCCATACAAATAATGACGCCAAATCTTCAATGCAAAAACCACCGTCGCAAGCTCTAAGTCATGAGTTGGATAGTTCTTTTCATGATTCTTGAGTTGCCTAGAATCATAAGCTATAACCTTGCCGTGTTGCATTAAAACACACCCAAGCCCGATCCTTGAAGTATCACGGTATACCACAAACCCATCTGTACCCTCTGGCAGGGTCAACACCGACGCCATAGTCAATCTTGATTTCAACTCCTGGAAGCTCCTTTCACAAGCATCGGACCATTGGAACTTAACCGCTTTCTGAGTCAATTTAGTCAATGGAGAGGTAGGAGTAGAGAACCCCTCCACAAACTTCCTGTAATACCCTGCTAAGCCCAAGAAACTGCGAATCTCGATTGGCGTTGTAGGTCTAGGCCAATTCTTCACCGCTGTAATCTTTTGAGAATCAACCTTAATTCCTTCTTTGGAGACAACATGACCCAAGAATGTGACATATTCGAGCCAAAATTCACATTTTAAAAATTTCGCGTATAATTGGTGCTGATGAAGAGTCTGCAACACTACCATGAGATGACCGGCATAGTCTCCCCGACCTCATGAATACACACGATTATCGTCAATGAACACTATCACAAAAGACATTACCAGAAATTCAAAGTGCCCATACCGGGTCCTGAAAGTTGTTCTCGGAATATCCTGCTTCCTGATCTTCAATTGGTTGTACCCGAACCCTAAATCAATTTGGAGAAGTACCTAGCACCCTGTAACTGATCAAACAAATCATCTATTCTTGGTAACAGGTACTTATTTTTTATTGTGACTTTATTGGACTGCCGGTAGTCAATACACATCCTCAGTGATCCATCTTTCTTCCTCATAAAGAGAATCGGTGCACCCCATGGTGATACACTTGGTCGGATGAAACCCTTCTCTAACAAATCCTTCAATTGTACCTTTAGCTCCTTCAATTTTGCTGTTACCATCCTGTAGGGTGGAATAGATATAGGTTACGTGCCTGACATCACATCAATCCCAAAATCAATCTCTTTGTCTGGCGAAATCCCAGGGAGCTCATCAGGAAAGACCTCTGGAAATTCATTCACAACTAGCACAGACTCGAGTGTAGGTGCCTTAGCATCGGTGTATGTAACCCGGACCAAATGATAGATACACCCCTTATTAATCATCTTCGCGGCCTTAAGGTAAGAAATAAACCTACCTTTTGGCATCACATCATCCCCCTCCCACTCAACAACTGGCTTATTTAGAAATTCAAACCTCACAGTTCTAGTTCAGTAATCGAGCTTGGCAAAACATGAATAAAGCCAACCCATTCCCATAATTACATCGAAATCGACCATCCCTAATTCAATGAGATTGGCCACGGTGTCTTAACCACATACCGTGACAATACAACCCCTATAAACTCGTGCGGCCACAATAGACTCGCCAACCGGAGTAGATACATAGAGCGACTCATGAAACTGTTCTAGTTCTATCCCAAATTCCATAGCAACATAAGGGGTAACATAGGACAAAGTGGATCCGGGATCAATAAGAGCATATATATCATAGATTGGACAATCAATATACCTGTGACGACATCTGGAGAAGCCTCTGCACTCTGGAGACCACTCATAGCATAGAAATGGTTGTGTCCTCCTGAACTCTGTGCACCACCCCTAGTTGCGACACGCCCTGCTAGTGCTGGAGTGCCTCGAGCTGGAGGGGGTGATGAGGATATAGCAGCTGCAGAACTTGATAGTTGTGTTGTGTCCCTGACCGCACCCTGGCGAGATGAACGATACTCCCTATGAATATGACCCCTCATTCCACACCCGTAACATACATGTAGGTCCATGTAGCAGATTCCTAAGTGCATCCTCCCACACTTGGGGCGTGGGGGCCTCCGCTGCTGCTGGAATCTCCCTCCTGATCGACCTTGCTGGCGGGGCCCCTCGCTGCCTTGATTGGGCCTGAAATGACTCCCATGTTGTTGACTGTGCCCTGCTGGCGGTGCACTGGCTGAAGACTGAGCATAAGACTGGGCCCCCTCCCTTAAAAGCTGATCTTCCCCCACCAAATGACTCCCCAAAGTTGCTCATGAACTGGGCATTGCTGGTACCCTCTCGCTCCATTCTGTTCTTCAGCTTACGATTCTCTGTAGCTTGAGCAAATTCTACCATCTTCCCATAGTTCATATCTAAATTCAAGGCAACTGTAGTGGCCTCATTGATAATTAAGGGGCTAAGGCCCTGCACGAACAGGCGCACTCTAGCCTCCATAAGGTAACATGAGAATGGCATATTTAAACAGGTGCACAAACTCCATGTGATACTCCCACACACTCTTACTTCCTTGCTTAAGGTTCTCAAACTCTATGGTACGGGCTACCCTAGTCTCGACAGGCAAGAAATGGTCCATAAAAGCATCAGCAAACTCACTCCACCTCGCTGGAGGGCTCCCCTTTTCCCGAGAGTCCTCCTATAGCTCAAACCAAGAATAGGCCACCTATTTCAGGCGGTAGGCGGCCAACTCCACTCCCTCCGTCTCAGTAGCGCGCATAACCCGAAGATTTTTATGCATCTCATCAATGAAGTCATGTGGGTCCTCCTCGAGATTAGTACCCGTGAACACCGGAGGATCCAACTGAACAAACGTGTTCACCCTGGAACCACTATAACCTCCTTGTTGGCTAGAAGAAGTGTGTGCAACATTCGATCTCTGGGCTTGAGAATCCACTATCTGTGTAAGCATCTGAATAGCTCCCCTAAGATCCCCATAAGAAATACCATAGCTAGAAGCTGGGGCTGGAGGTGGAACCAGAATATCATATGGAGGAACCGTCGCACCCTCCGTAAGTGCCAGAACTGGTATGTCCTAGTCAGGTGTAGTGGAATCAGGCAGTGTAGTAGTCGGGGGATTATCCTAACCCCTCGGGTATTCACCTGCATCATCAAACAAAGGGTAAACTCCCACTCTTGAGGTGACATTGGCCCCCTTTCCAGTTCTTGCTCTCTTCTTAGGTGCCATGTACTGAAAGTTAAAGGAGTGCACGAGTTAGAGGAGGAAACGTTTCACTATCAGTTTCATCGCACAATCCAGAATATCAAAGAAATATATTATTCCTAAATGTCCAAGTAGCCTCTAACTTGTAGATGTGGTCGACAACACACTGATAAGAAGGACTCTAGACATGGCTCCGAGATGTCCTAGGACACTTTAAACCCTTGCTCTATGATATCGAGTTTGTCATGCTCCAACCTCGGGAAGCGCGACCGGTGCTCAACCGAGTAGACCCGGTCGAGCAAGCCTGTTAACACTTTCTACCCAACTCACTCATGATCAAAAGAAGGCATGCTTTCATTAATTAGACAGTAGGAAGATCATATATA
>AWOL01S0042822.1:16256-36068 GCA_000715115.1 Nicotiana otophora
CACACATTCTTATGATTTGAGTGGAACAAGAGTTCAAAACACTACGTAATCCGTTTGATTTTTCTAGCACCCATATATAACCCACATAGTGTCTACGGAGCCTCTAAATATACAACATAGTGTTATGATAGTGCCGGCAATAAGGCCCCGTCTATACCTTAAAACATGATAATAATATGAACAAAAGATATAATACAAAATTTCGGGATGAAGTGGGGCTCACCGAGTCTACTACGAAAGAGGATGTACCATTATCGCTGATCAAAACTACCTGCTATGGAACCACCTGCATCCATTTAAAGATTCAGCGTCCCCGACAAAAGGGACATTAGTACTGTCGAATAGTACTAGTATGTAAAACTAAACACCATCTATATAGAATAAATAATAATACAGGGGAAAACAATCAAGAATTCAATAAGAGCTTCAAATAACACCAAACCATCAAATTAAGGATCACATAGGTTTTCAAGTCAATTTCCATATTATTAGGTTGGGTGATCTTTAGTGCCGATATGCCATAATTCACAATACCACCGTGTTCTTATACGGAGTCTGATCTTGACCCGATCGGCTAGGTCATCTCATTTGAGACATCAACCATAACCACGATTTCAATTATCATTTCCAGCACAGTCACCACTATGTGTGCGACATGGCGTCCGATCACGGCCCGATCGGCTAGGCTATCTCCCGAGACATCCCCCTTTCAATCAATCATCTCACTTCATACTTCTATCACATATTTTCAATTCATTGGTATGAGTGGCTTCAACTAGAAAGTCATTCTTGGTACTTGGCCGTATTTCATAATTCCAAATTCCCTTTTTCACATTCAAACATCATTATCATCAACAACAATAACGCCTACCATGTAAGGCATTAGTACACATATGAGCAATTTGGTAATACTAAGCACATAGAGGCTTTTCATACAATTTGGCATAACAACTTTTATTCAATTTTGACATGAGGTCTTAACATTTATAGCACATATTCCACATTTTGAACACAACGTCACATGGCAAGATAACATGACGAAGCATTTAGAATAAATATTGAACATATATCCTTCAACACAAGCACATTAGGAGTAGTCAATTATATAATGATCAATTTGGGACTTACACCAATTACGCGAACACCGAGGGATTCGGTTCTAAGAAGAAAGAGGTTTAGCCAACATACCTCAATTGAGCTTTCTTTACACTTTAAAACGTTCTGGAATTCTTAACACTTTGATCTATTTTAGAAATATAACAAGTTGGACTAAAATTAGGAAGATGGTCATGATTCTAGCTCATTTGAGCACATTATCAAACACTATGTGAGCATTAATGTTTTTAAGGCCCTTTTTATGAAAGATTTTATCATTCCTCAACCCATTCTCTACTATTTTTAGCTCACAACCTCCCCACATACTTTAAGAATACATGCATGCAAGATAACAACCCCCACACCCAATAATTATCTTTCTAATTATCCCCCTTTTAGTAGATTTTTTGAATTTAAAATCTAGGGCATAGATTCTTACCTTTAAGATGAGGACTTTCTTGATAATCTTCAAGGATTGAGCAAGAATTGTTGGATATTAGTGTGAAGATTACTTCCCCACTCTAAGAACTCTCTCATACTCTAAAAGTATCAGAAAAAGCTCAAAATTGGACTATGGCATATGTTTTAACGAAATAGGGCCGGGTTTAAAAACCCCAAAAAATGAAGCCCCTGGGACAGGATTTGCGGTCGCATATGCGACTGCATAATAATTCTGCGGTACGCAAAATGACCGCGAAAGATGGCTCTCGGAACTGGGCTGGCCTGCTTCACTCTGCAGACGTTATGTGGCTAGCAGGCTTGTTCCGCGGTCGCATAATGTGCCGCAGAAGCTCCCTCAGTAAAAATATAAGGATGATTATGCGATCAAAGTGCGGCCCGCGAAACGGCTATGCGGTCACATAATTGGCCGCGAAATTGACCTCAAAATTGGCCCAAAAAGCTGCTTCACTCTGCGGCCATTATGCAGCCCGCAGAGTGATTATATGACCGCATAATGGGCCGTAGAAATGCTTATTTCTGCAAAATATTTCCTTCAACTCCCCAGCATACTGTTCAAATATTTCCTACCCGGCATCACGGAACTCCGATTTTTAGGAAAAGTTTTTACGAGGCCTTACAAAAGGACAAGTGAAGTCACGTGCAGCGAACGCCCAACAATTCTAGGAACAAATGGAAAGGACACCTAATGGAAAGAACCAAAAGTAGCATTTGCAAAGTTACACGCGAGGGACGAAACTGAAGGGCAAATGGCATAATGTCAAAAATGTCATTACTTTTTATCTTAATTACAGATAAGCACACAGGTCGAAACCTTCTCTTTTTTATATAATATAATATATATACACACTAGATGAGGTTTGCACGGACCCAACATTTTTATTAAATTACATTTAAACCCTACATACTTTAGTTAACCATAATTTCACAAATACAGAAGCATAGTTCAATCCTTGATGAAAGTGAAAACATCGAAGACTACCTATTACTTGGAGTATACATATTCAGAATTTGTTCATTTAGGAGCAATGAAACTTTGCTGCTCCTTTGGAATTACATCCACAAAGATAACCATACAAAATGACAGTCCAAAGGCACTACTTATTCATGACTTAGTCTCTACGATTGCTCTTGCTAGTAAATAACTATTCTAAATACACGGACTAAGTAACCATAAATAAGATCAGACAGAGAGGTAATTCAACTCCATCATACATATTAGTCCAAATTTTATGCTTTCTTGGCACTTGGTTGTCACAACCCAAAATTAGCCTGTCGTCATGGCGCCTAACGTGGTATTAAGCAAGCCGACTTTTCAAAAATATTTCCAACACTTTTAATAGAAAATGAATTAAAACAACAACAACAACAACAACAACCCAGTATAATCCCACTAGTGGGGTCTGGGGAGGGTAGTGTGTACGCAGACCTTACCCCTACCCTGGGGTAGAGAGGCTGTTTCCAAATGACCCTCGGCATCCTTCCCTCCAAGAACTCCCCACCTTGCTCTTGGGGTGACTCGAACTCACAACCTCTTGGTTGGAAGTGGAGGGTGCTTACCATCAGAGCAACCCACCTTGTCAATAAAAGTTTATAAACGGGATAGAAAACCCAAAACATAATGCGGAAACTCCCAACATTGGAGTGTCATAGAGTACATGAGCATCTTAATATCACAAGTCTGGGAAAATACTGTCTATCATAATCCGAAACTAAATACAATAAGTGGAAGGATAGAGAAGGAGAACCAAGGCCTGCGAAAACACCGAGCATCTACCTCGAAATCTTCGAAGGGTCAACTGCGCAGTGAATCAACACACACCGTATGCGGAAATACTTGGATTTGTACACGAAGTGCAGGGTGTAGCGTGAGTACAACCAACTCAGTAAGTAACAAAACTAAATAAAGAACTGAAAGTAGTGACGAGTTTCTCAGCTAAGTCCAAATACAGTACTTTCCAACATAAAAGGCTAGGCATGCTTTCAAGTTCAACATTTAAAACTCCACAGTAATTTTATATCAAATTTGACTGAAACAAAAAATAATATTTTTCCGAAATTTCCATAATAGTGATATGTGACAAGTGAAGTGCAACAATAATGAAATCAATGCATCCTCTCAGAGTAACAGTCACTCAGTCCTCCCATTCACTCCAACCTCACAGTCANCAAAACTAAATAAAGAACTGAAAGTAGTGACGAGTTTCACAGTTATAGTTCAATTACAGTGATTTCAACATAGGAAAGGTAGGCATGCTTTCAAGTTCGATAAATTAGGTCAAAACAGTTACTTCATGACAAGTTTAAATGAAACATAGTGTAATATATTTCATAAATTTCAAGACAGTGATACATGGCAGCTAAGTGCAATAATAATGAAATCAAATATATCCTCTCAAAGCCACAGTCACTCAGCCCTCCCATTCACTAAGCACTCGACACTCAGCACTCGCACTCAGTAGGCACCTGCGCTCATTGGGGGGTGTGTACAGACTCCGGAGGGGCTCCTCCAGCCCAAGCGCTATATCAAGCCAATCATGACATAAATTAATGAAACATGCTGCAACGTGCAGCCCGATCCCATAAATATATATAGCCATAAGGCTCGCTGCGGCGTGCAACCCGATCCACATATATACAACCATAAGGATCGTTACGGCGTGCAACCCGATCCACATATATACATATATCGCTCACAGCTCGGCACTTAGGCCCCAACTTAGTCACCAACCTCTTCAGTCTCTGGGGCTCTCATAAATCATGAAAGTCAGCCCAAACAGAAATGATGTAATGTATCAACACAGAACAAAAGAGACTGAGATATGATATGCAAGTAACTGAGTACAACAACAATTTAGCAAACAATTTAACATGTAACACGGCCTCTGTGGGTCCCTACAGTACCAACACATAATCTAAACATGATTTCTAACATGGTTTGTAGTTCATTTGTTATAACACTTGGAGAATATATGGGTAACAATAGAATTTCAACTATACAGTTCCATGGAATTTGACTAAGTCACAATTCCTACGGTGCACGCCCACACGCCCGTCACCTCCAAACCAACCACAAGACACATAATACGGGGTTTCATACCCTCATAACCAGATTTAGAACTATTACCTACCTCAAACCTAGCAAATCTCTACTCCAACATAGCTTTGCCTCGCGAAACGGCCTCCGAATGACTCGAATCTAGCCACAAATAATTCGATACAATCAACACGAGCTAAAGGAATGAATTCCATAAGAAAATACTAAGCTTTAAGTCAAAAATAAAAAAGTTAACTCAAAAGTCGATCCCCGGGCCCACGTCTCGGAATCGGGTAAAAGTCATAAAATTCGAACCCATTCGACCATAAGACAACCCATACCAAAATTACTCAAATCTGATACCAAAATCTTGATCAAAACCTCAAAATCTAGCCTAAGAACGTTTCTTTATTTTTCCCAATTTTCCACCCCAAAATCACAAATTTAATGATGAAATCAAAGGCATAATCATGGAAATTAACCAAAACTAGGTAGGAATCACTTACCCCAAACACCCATGTGAAAATCTCTCCAAAAATCGCCTTTCCCCGAGCTCCCAAATCAATTTTTGTTTTATGAACTCAAACCCTCATTTTTGAAACTTATAATTCTGCCTAGGTGCGCCTTCTTCGCGAACACGGAAAGAGCCTCACGTTCGCGAAGCACAAACTTGACTGCCCGGAGAAATCCTCTTTCGAGAACGTGAACACCCCCTCGCGAACGCGGTGGCTTATGGCCTGCTGCCCAAGCATGCTTCACCCTTCTACGCGAACACGAGCTCCCTCTCGTGATTGCAATGCACACCTACCCCCAACCTTTGCGAACGCGATACCCTGTTTGCGAACGCGAAAAATAACTCCTCGCCTACCTCCAGATACACTTCGCGAACGCGAGACCTTTCTCGCGAACGCATAAGAGGAAACCAGTAACAACAAACCAATAGTCTTTAGCTATAATACCAAGTCCAAAATTGATTCGTTAACCATCTGAAACTCACCCGAGGACCCCGAGACCTCAACCAAACATACCATCAATTTTCAAAATATCATACGAACTTAGTCGAGCCCTCAAATCACCTCAAACAATGAACTTTGAACTTCCAATTTTTACAAACGATGCCGAAACCTATCAAATCAAGTCCGATTAACCCCAAATTTTACACCTAAGTCACAATTGACACCACAGACCTACTCCAATCCTGGAATCCCAATCCGACCCTGATATAAAAAAATCCACTTCCGGTCAAACGCTTCAAATTTCCAAAGCCTACTTCGACTATAGACCTCCGAATCAAAATTCGGACACGCTCCTAAGTCCAAAATCACCCAATGGAGCTAACAGAACCATCAAAACTTTATTTCGGAATCGTTTACACATAAGTCAACATCCGATCAATCCTTTCAACTTAAGCTTCCAACTTTGAGACTAAGTGTCTCAATTCTTTCCGAAACCTCTCCGGGCCCGAACCGACTAATCCGGCAAGCCACATAACAACTATATAGCACAAAAGGAGCAGTAAATAATGAAACGGGACTACTACTTTCAAAACGACCGACCGAATCGTCACATTGGTCTTAATAGGTGTATTTACTTTCTTGAAAAGGTTGTGTACTGTGAGAATATCATAACTTCCAGAAATATAAAAGAACCAGAAGTCTCCTGAAAAAAATAATTTGCTCAGGCAACCCACAAAAGCAGTTGAAAGTTTTATCAACCATTTAATTTGAAATTATTACCTAAAGGAAGAAGTCTAACAAAAAAGCAATGCAACTAAAAATTTAAATGAAATACAAAAAGTATATTCCATGAAATTATATAAAAAACTGTTAGATGAAGAGCAATAAAAAAGAATGAAAATACAGCATATATTGAATCGGTAGTTAGCTATTTGGAATTCTGTTTTACGACATCAACAAATAATAAATCTAACATTGTGTCTCTATAATGAACCTGCAGTCCAATCATATGTTAAAATAATAATAATACAGGAACAATCAGATTCTTTATCCAAGAGTTTATGAGCGAAAGACCAGATAAATATATGTGCACAATTTGTTATTCTATAAAAACTAAATTAAATTCAAAAGGAGAAATACATAAATGGCCCCTTTAAGTTGTCCACAACAACCAGATAAATACTTCAACTGACCCCATAGTCACTTAGACATTTCTTTTCAAGTGAGTACGACCTCATGAATCCCTACATGGCAGAGTGTGCTTTATATTCATATATGAGCACGTGAAACCCTCGAAATTAAGTTTTTCCTCTTTTTTGTTAAATTTAACCTCACTTTATGTGGACTCACCATAATTTTTATGTGGGTTCCCCTATATTTTTAAACTAGTGAATTTGCCGCACTTCGCGCGCTTGTTAAAGAACATTAGTAATATCAAACAATTATTTTCTAAATTAAATAAACTTTTGGGAAGTTAAAACAGATTTTTTACAATTATATTTTTTGAAGCATTCCTTAATCAATTACGAATGTAATCAGTACATGTCTATTAGCTTGGGAAATTGAAGGCTGGCACACTACATTGTACCTGTTCTAATAGTTCTCTGAGAAACAAAAGCCTACTCTTTTGTTAATGACCTACATTATACCACTCTTTTGGCAAACCACAGACAACAAAGCAACTAATTTCATTAGCTTAAGAAGTGCCATAGATATGTCTAGCTCTCTGGAACTCCGGAAGAACTAAGTGCTTCTTTGTGACTTTAATGTGAAAAATATAATCTTATTCAATAAAAGTAATACAAACGCAGAATATGAAGTGAATGCTTACATGTATTGTATGGAATACAAAAGAGTAGAATGATTAGTTAAATGTGGTTATTGAGAAAGGGAAATTATTTACATATATATATCATGCCGAAACATATGGCTTAATACTGCACAGAGTCCGCCGCTTACTCTAATATTGAGATGATTGTGCAGATATGCTCATTCCACATTTGAAATATTATATAGTAATTAGAAACACTCAGTGATGCAATTAATCGGATTGTTTTAGCCTATCGTGATAATGCATTTAGCTTTCCCAAGGGATGTCAATCCAAAATGCTACTAAGAGACCAAGACATTTTTGTTAAGAGGAAAAAATAATTTTTTTAGTTACGATGCCATAATTACATCCAAGCTGATATAGAAATACAAATTAGATGGAAGAAATTACAAATTGCGTCACATCATAAGTTAGTAAGGGTCCTGATGGCCAACATTTCTTACTATCTCACACCAACATAACTCAATTAATTAGAACTACTCATACAGATAAAGTATCATCACTGATCTCTGAAGTAACTTGTTGCACCTTCAATATTCCATTGACTACTTGTATAACACACAAAAATTATTTGTATCTAATATAAATAATATTTTTGAGAATTATGAGTTCTGATGAGCTTTTTTAGAAGAAACCCATCCTTCTCTTCTCCAATGCAGTCAATTACTTCGAAAACATATTTTCTCGTACAATCCGTTGACACTGAACAACTGAAAATGACAATAAAAATATGTTACAAATACTATTTCAGGCGAAAGGGATTAGACAGATTAATTCAAAATTAGGTATGAGATACAGTAGCAAGAAGACGCATCAGTCATCTTACACCAGCTCTTGCCATACGTAAAAACCGGCATGACATAAAACATAATTTAGATATCTAAAAGCACATATATAAGAAGATAAATTCACTTCCATTATAATGGTGGACTTCAACCGCTGCTAACATAACATAGTACTCTATCTTTGGGTACCTATGAGGACGATACTTGATGCCGATAACCACAAATTTGCCTTCTAACAACAAAAAGTCATTTTCCCTAAAAGCTTCATAAAACATTTCTCTATACAATGTAGTAAAAGGTTTTCATGAAAAAAAGGAAGTGATACAAATGCACAAGTACCAATTCAATATCTTTAATCAAAATTGCTATCATAATAGAAATTTCTATCTTTCTTGCTTTCCTGCTCTTTATGGCTATGTAGGAATGACCAAAGGAGAATGGGATTCCATGTAGCCCATTTGTGTATAGCAAATGGAATTGGTATTTCTCTGAACTTGGGTCCTCAAATTTAGGAATGCTAAACACGTTCGCTTAGCCCTACAAATTTAGAATAAGAAGCATCATGATTAAGGATCTAAATTCTATAAAAGCATTACACAAATAACGCATGTAATTGAAGTATGTGTTACCTGGGAGAAAGAAGAGGAAGAAAGGGAGACATTATCAACACAACTTTCTTTTGGGCTAAATTCTTTAGCATTTACTTTTTCTCAGAAGGTCATATGCCCTTCATTGAAGACCTACAGTAGAAGAAAAATCTAAAACAAAATCGTAACACGCTCTAGCAAGTCAGCATTCAAAGGACATGAATTGTAATACATCTACTTTAAAAGTATAAATTTCATTTTTCCCCTCATACATTAGACCCAACTGCAACATAAGTAAATCAAAAGGCAAAAGAAATATAGTACCTCATTTGTAAATGAACCATAAATTTCAAGAGTGACCTATGTAGTCCCTCGTTCTGCACTTTGCCACATCTCTGCTATAAGACTATGAATAATCAAAATACAAGAGGGAATAATCAACGCAATAACAACGAATAGGCGAAGTGCTTCACCAAAATAATTAAATAAATTTAAAGAGCACTTGAAATCATACAACACAAACGGGTGAGATTAGCTTTGCCCAAAATCGTTGATGGAAATAAATGAAACTTGATCATAGAGGGCGAATGCTGAAACCTAAAAGAGGAAATCAACACGAAAATCAACCAATAACTGGTTCTATTAAGCAATTCAATTAGACAAATTTGAACTGCATGCAAAGTTGCAAGCAGAAAAACAACGAATTGTGAAATAAAGAAAGCCCCAAAAGCAAAATACTACAAAACAAAGAAAAAATGAATAAAATCTGCAAATGTAATCAGAACAATGGGAACATGAAAAGGCAAATTGTTAGAACTATCAAATGGAAAAGGAAAACGGGAAAAAGGGGAAGAAGAAGCAGTAGCAAAGAGAGAGAAGGTACTGCCGGCTGATATTATGTGCTTACTCTGTTGAAGATTAAGTGTGGCTTTGCTGATTGTCCTCTGCCGGATTAAGAGATAGGTGAGAAATCAGTTTTCTACAACGGAGAGAAAAGTCATGCCATAAGTTTCAATGAAGAGAGAGATCGTTTAATGAGGAAGATAGATAATCGCAAGGGCGACTCTTTTCTGGTGGAAGTTATACGGCCTATGAAAAGGCGTCTTTTGGAGTGTTTATTAACCGAAACCATTTTGCTTGTTCTATTTAGTAGAATAAAAATAAAAGAAAAATTATAAAAAAAAGGAGAAAATAACAACAACAACAACAACAACAACAACAACAGTAAAATTTCACTAATGGGGTCTGGGAGGGTAGTGTGTACGTAGACCTTACCCCTACCCCGAAGGAGTAGAGAGGCTGTTTCTGAAAGACAATATTAGTATCACAACAACAATTATAAGATAAATATATAGGAACACCATAAAATCCAAAAGAAAGATGCAAAGAAAGGGAGACAATATTAGTAAATATTAGTATCACTACAACAGTCATAAGAAAAATAGGAACACCATGAAATCTAGAAGAAAGATGTAAAGAAAAAGCGATAGCTAGTAAATAGGACCTGCACTGAAAAGCGAACTAGTAAGCCACAACATTTCTACTAGTTATCTTAGACAAAAATCCTACATGGCTAGTCCCACCATGTTACGAAGTAAGGCACGACTCAACTACCTCCTAACCTACAACCCTAATACTCGACCTCCANATTTCTACTAGTTATCTTAGACAAAAATCCTACATGGCTAGTCCCACCATGTTACGAAGTAAGGCATAACTCAACTACCCCATAACCTACAACCCTAATACTCGACCTCCACATTTTCCTATCAAGTGTCATGTCCTCGAAAATTTAGAGTCTTGCCATATTCTGCCTGATTATCTCTCCCCGAATACTTCTTAGGAAGTGCCACGTAACCTTTTTTTAGCCCCCATTTTATATATTTATGTAGATTTCCCCACATTAGTTCAACTTTCTTTCCAAAATAATTTATTTTCACCACTAAACTTTCTTGACCTAAACATGGCAACATCGGTAGCTCCTTCACCTTCCACCATTAATCCACCTCCTCTCGTTCAATCTTGAAAAAACAAAATCAATGACAACCACCACACCATAACAATATCATTGACCACCCACAAAAATTTAGTCATATTTCCGGCAATTAATCTTCTTCAATTTCCTTTTGAGGTTAAAAATCTGAAATCGTTCATGGTCCAATTAAGTTGACTTTTAGTAGCCGGTAGCAAAGCTCCATTTGTTCTGCTTGGTGTCAGCGGCGGCAGCTTCGTAAGAAATTAAGCACAACAATGTTATCCCTAATAAGCACTTAAAGAAGCAGAACAAAACTATGTGAAAGACCAGATTCAACCTACCGACAAGGCAAATAATTGTGTAATTAAGTTGTCTTTTGGACTAAAAGATTATGGATTTTGTTACATGTGGTAGGTAGGAAAGAGAAGTTTGGAAGAAGAAGGAAAAATGGCGCGACATGAAGAAGAGAAGAAGAGGGGAGGGGCCATCGCTCATTGGAGAAGAAGATTGGAAGGTAGGGTGGTTATGAGAGAGAAAGAAATAGGGAGAGGGGATGGTGGTGGCTGAATTGAGTTTTTTTTTTCCTTAATAGCCCCTTTAAGGGAATGAAAAAGAACATGGGTGAAAATTGAGGGAGGGGGAAGAGGGGAGGTAGAAGGAAGAATATGAATGGGAGGGGGGCGATGGTCTGCTTAAGAAAAGGTTTTTTTTTCGTTAACTGTATGTTTTTTAATTGCATTTGCCAAAATATTTATTACAATTTACACGTGCCATTCGTTAATTTATTCATTTAACATGTCATTGGCGAGTAATTCACGCATATGATCTGTCGGACTCGGGTGTTCACGAGGTATACTTAATAATCACTTGAAGTACTAAAATAGTAACCGAATCAATTAAGGCGTCTGTCTAGTAGTTGAGAATTAACTTAAAGGGGCGATTTATGAATTTCGCTAAATCAAAACAAATCAAAGATTATTAGTCGAACCTACGCAAAGAGTCTAGCCTGAATTCTCCCTCTGTCACTTGGAATGAAAGGAAAGGATCCATTCACACTAGTAGAGAGTTGTGAATATAGTTCAGAGAATTATTCTATTCAAACTAAACAATGCACAAGTTTATCTGCCGCTAATAGAAGTAGGTCCAAATAACTTTAAAATTGAGAAAAGAAATTAAAATCAATTAAAACAGTCATTGAAATCTTTTTTATTTTCTTCTTTTAGTGGGGGGTAGGAGCGATTACAAATAAAGACTGAAGTTTGACCAGCCTTCTTTGGCTTTAAAGCATTAAGGAACAGTTTCAATAAGTAGAATGGTGACAAAGGTTCCTTCACCGAAAGGAACATGTCAGTCCATCTAATGATATTTAGTTTTTGCATTTTACTGTAACGATCCGAACGGTTATTTTGAGCATTTGCATTCTGTTCAGCCGTTTGAAGTCTTGAGTAGCTTCATATGATGTATTATGACTTGTGAAAATCTTCGGTTTTGATTTTCAGGTATTTCAGAATTAGTTTGGAAGAATAAATTTCATGTTTGAAACTTTAAAGTTGGAAAAGTGGACCAAATTTGACTTTTGAGTATTTGACCTCGTATCGGAGTTTTGATGGTTCCGTTAGGTCCGAATGGTTATTTGGGACTTAGGCGTAAGCCCGTATTTGCATTTGGATATTTCTAGAAGATTTCGACACTCATTGGCGAAAATTAGAAATTTGAAAGTTTGGAATATTCATAAGTTTGATCGGAAGTTGACTTTAGTGATATCGGGTCCGGATTGTAGTTCTGGAAAATTGGAAGAGCTTTGTTATGTTATTTGGGATTGTGTGCAAAATTTGAGTTCATTCTGAGTTGATTTGATATGGTTCGGTACGAGTTTTAAAAGTTGAAAGTTCAAAAGTTCATTAAGTTCGATTTGAGGTGCGTTTCGTGGTATTGATGTTGTTATGCGTGATTTGAGGTCTCGAGTAGGTCATTGTTATATTTTGGGACTTGTTGGTATATTCGGACGGGGTCCCGATGGGCCCGGGTAAGTTTCGGACGTGGTTCAGATCATTTTTGTCTCATACGGCATGGCTGAAGGAATTCCTGGTGCTGGTGTAGCAGCATTTGCGGAATCTTGGTCGCAGAAGCGAATTTGGACTGGAGGGCGAGAAGCCGTAGGTGCGGGGAGCTGAGCGCATTTACGCGTCCGCATGTGCGGTTCAATATGTGTCGAAGCGTGAACGCAGAAGCGGAGAGATGATCGCAGAAGCGGTGGCTGCTGAGTTTGGGCGTGTTCGCAGAAGAGAAGGCTGGGCCGCACGTGCGAGTTCGCAGAAGCGAGAATTTGGTCGTTGGTACAAAAGTGCTGGGCAGACTGTATATAATTCGAGGGTTGGTTCATTTTATCATATTTTGAGTTGGGGAGCTCGGATTTGGGCGATATTTAAGGCGATTTTCACCATATGGATTAAGATAAGTGTTCTATACTCGATTTTGATTATATTTCGTGAATCTATCTTTGTTTTTGGTAATTGGATTACGAATTTTAAAGAGAAATCGAGAGTTTTGTCTAAAATTTCATAAAGTAAAATTTTGAGTTTTGAACAGCGATTCGGAGTCGGATTTGAGTGAAACTAGTATGGTTGGACTCGTAATTGAATAAATTATCAGATTTTGTGAGCTTTGTGGGGTTCCGAGGTGTGGGGCCGAGTTTGACTTCTAGGTTGACTTTGGACTTTTGATTAAAGATTTTACCTTTATTGATTGGGTTTGTTTCTTTTGGCATTATTTGATGTTATTAAGTTGCTTTTGGCTAGTTTTGAATCGTTCGGAGGTCGGTACGCACCGGATGGCACTTCTAGAGTATTGTTTGGCTTGCTCGGTATTGGATTCGGCTTGTTCGAGGTAAGTAATATTTCTAAACTTAGTGATGAGGGTATGAACCCCTAAATATACATGTTATGTGTTTGGTGTTGAGGTGACGCACATGTTAGGTGACAGGCGTGTGGGCGTGCACCATATGAATTATGACTCGGTTGATCCTGTGGTACTGTGTAGTGACCTAATCTTGTTTCTATCCATAACATTTCTACGTGCTAGAGTAATTGAGTAGTGATCCATGTTAGAAACCATATTTAGGCTATATGCTTATCCTGTTGGGACCCACTAAGGTCATTTCTGCTGTTGAGTTATTTTACTTAAGTTGCAATTACATACTCAGTCATACTCATTCATTTGCATATCATATCTCAGTCTATGTTATCATTTGTTATCACATCATCTTATCATTATTTGGGCTGAGTAGCATTGGATTTGTAAGGTCGAGAGACCGGAGAGGATGATGACTGAGTGAGGCCGATGGTCTGATTGTGAATGATATTTATGGGATCGGGTTGCACGTCGTAGCAAGCTTTATTGATTCATGATGGGATCGGACTGCACACCGCATCATGCCATGATTGGCTTATATTAGCGCTTGGGCAGGATCCGCCCCTACAGAGTCTGACATACCATCAGTGAGCGCATGTACCAACTAAGTGTGAGTGCCGAGTGATTGAGAGTGATGAGTGATTGGGAGGTGCTGAGTGATTAAGAGTGCTGAGTGATTGGGAGGTGCTGAGTGATTGAGAGTGTTGAGTGATTGGGAGGTGCTGAGTGATTGAGTGTACTGAGTGAGGTAGAGTACTCCGTGAGTATGAGTACATGGCTTTTATCACTGTGTTGCATTACAGTTGACATGCATACTTGGCATGTAGGCATAAAGATGCATTTCCTCATGTCGTACGGTATTGTGATATTCATGACTTCACATGCATATTGACATATAGGCATAGAGATGTACTTTACTCATGCTATCTGATAATAAAATATTTTATCTATTGTTGAAAGTTTTTTTTTTTGAAAACCACAGTTTTCTGATATACTCATATGTTGGTGATTTCGGTGAAAGATTTCGATTTTTATTGTTATATCTGAAAAGCATGCCTAGTTTTCGTAACTGGGAACAAGCCGAGCATTATATCTTTGAGTATACTTGTACTGTTTTCATTATATTGTTACGAGTTGTTCTTGGTTGTTAGTGTTGGACTCTGACTGTTGTTCAAGTTCGTCACTGCTTTCAACCTAAGGTTGAGTTTGTTACTTATTGAGTAAATGGCGTCAGTTGTACTCATACTATACTTCTACACCTTGCGTGCATATTTTAGAGCTGATGTTGCTGTGTATGAAGGGAGCTGGCATTGAAGACGTACTTGCGTTCCGGTTGTGGCTACCTCTTGTCCATGGTAGCTTTAGATTTATAAAAATCCGCTCATGTACATTTCGAATAGATGATGTATTTATTTCATACCATCTTTGTAAACTCTAATCTTCTAAGCTCATGATCTGTAATACCAGTCTTTAGAATTTTTGTATAAAGTTCAGTTGTATTATCATTACTTCTCTCAGTAAATCTCATTTGATTTGGATGGTTTCTAATTGGCTTACCTAGCAGTTGAGGGTTGGGTGCCATCGCGATCAGTTAAATTTTGGGTTGTAACATTTACATAGCATATGCCCTATAAAGTAATGAAGATTTGTTGTTAATTCGGAAAGGCTGTTTGGATTTTGTTCCTTTGTTTATCCTAAAATGGATTCCAAGAGGGAATGAAACTTAAGCATTTTCAAAACATCTGCGAAGCGAGAAATAGAAAAGAAAATAAAAGGAGGAGAAAACATCGATGATTATTTTTGTACTCATCACCGGAATAAGTTGGAGAGAGCGTCAACACAAAGTTAACAATATTCGAATCCTTAATTCTATTTTTTCAGTAGCTATTAGAATTGGTTATAATTGGAAACACCAAATGAGGCAAAGTAGTAGAACTATTAAATTTCAAAGGATGTGAATTTTCGGCCAAATAGAACTCTACGATCTAATAGTATAGGCATCACATGAGTACCATAAGGAAATTCTTCCATATCCAAAATTACCCATTTTCAATGAAGGTTAGCTAACCCCTATCTTTGTAGCACGAATTATTCGTATCTTCAACCAAAATTGTTAGTTATCAATCACCCGATCTTACTGAATATAAATGAAGAAGAAACTCACTAAATGTTTGTGAAGCATGTTTCCTATAAGGGAGAATATCATTCGACAAACAATGTTGCGTTAAGTTTAACATATTTATAGAAATTAGACAAGAATTTCACTCCTTCAAAAGTTAAATTCACAATTAAAAAAAAACATTCTACACTCTCACTTAAAATGACCATTAACAGATATCAAACACATGCCTAAAACACAATGCAAATTAACATAATTGAAAGCACATATTAATATTCTATCTTCTGCAAACTAAGCTCTTGGGCTCTTATATACTTATAACTGGTCATAATTGAAAGCCATTAGATCAGTGTAACTCTTACGTGGTTCAGTTATCTAATTATATTGATAAAAGCGTGTAAATGCATTTGGAGAAATATTAAGAAAGCATCAGGAGGATAGTCGTCTTCACTATAAAGATGGTTCGTCAGATTTCAATAAAAAGATTTTTTTTTAATAAAAATTCAGTAAATAAGGAAATCAGAATCAAAATTCAATAAGATTTTGGATTTTTTATCACTACGTTTCATCCAGAACAAACAGAAAAAAGGGAGCAATGCACAAACATTCCTTAAATAAGCAGACAATGAAATATATTAAGGCAAAGAAAAAAGGGAATTTGCATGACTATTTCTTCTCCGCACATTTAACTCGCGTAATATAATCCCTAAGAATTCAATTAAAATATAAAATCAATATTGTTCTAACTTTGTCGAATTAGTGCACTATGAAAAATATATATATTGAAAAAATTAAAGTAAAACAACCTCAAATATCACCCATAAAGCACTCACAACAAAGACAATCAAGAACTAGGTACACTAAAAAATGATGAATGCTTTAAAAAGATTATTGTAACGATCCAACCGGTCGTTTTGACTGTTAGAACCTCGTTCCTCTAAATAAGACTTCCCGTATGTGCATTTACTAAGTATGACTTGCGGGGATGGTTGGTTCAGAATTTAGAAGTGATCGGGTTAAAATCAGAACAATTTGTTCCTTAGTTTGACTTTTAAAAGGGCAAGTTTGACTTCGATCAACATTTTGAGAAAATGACCTCTGAATCGGGATTTGACGGTTCCAATAGGTTCGTATGATGAATTTGAACTTGGGTGTATGATCGGATCAGATTTTGGATGACCTGAGAGCGTTTCGGCGCCTATTGTGTAAGTTGGTATTTTGGAAGAATTTTATAAATTTGGGTTGAAGTACATTTCAATGTTATCAATGTCTGTTTGGGATTTCGAGTTTGGGAATAGCTCCGTATAATGATTCTGGTATTGGGAGCGCGTCCGGAAGTGGATTCGGAGGTCCGTAGATCATTTTGGAGTCATTTGGCGAAAGTTGGAAATTTGGATAATTTTGGAAGTTTAACCGAGGAGTTGACTTTTTGCTATCGGAGTCGGAACTCAGTTCCAGAAATTTTTATAGCTCTGTTATGTCAATTATGACTTGTGTGCAAAATTTGAGGCCAATCGAACGTGATTTGATAGGTTTCGGCATCGATTGTAGAAGTTGAAGTTTTAAAGTTCATTAAACTTGATTTGAGGTGCGATTCATGGTTTTAGTATTGTTTGATGTGAGTTGAGGCCTCGAGCAGGTCCGTGTTATGTTATGGGACTGGTTGGTATGATTGGACGGGGTCCCGGGGGCCCCAGGTGTGTTTCGGGAAGGTCTCAGGCCATTTTCCTTGGTTTCATGATTGTTGGTTTCTGGTGTCTGTTGCATGCACTGAGATCACGAAAAGGCATACGCGATCGCGTAAGGTAAGTGGAGCGAGTAACGAATTGTTCTTCGCATTCGCGGTCATAGGTATGCGATCGCACACTTTCCTGGGCTGGACCATCGCATTCACGAGTGGGGCTATGCGTTCGCGTAGAGTTGTTTGGGGGCGGTTGTGAAATAGTTTATGTGGTCGCGCTGCTGTGGGTAGTTGTTCTATGCGAACACGGCTGTTGTAACGCGTTTGCGAAGAAGGAATGAGGGATGGCCTGATGCTACGCGTTTGCTCATCGTGATCGCGTGAGGAGGAGTGCGATCGCGAAGTGTTGGGTTATAAAACGTCGCGTTTGAGTGGGCTGGTGTGCGGTCACGTAGAGGAAAATGCGGAGGCAGTGTGCTTAGCCTTCGCGATCGCAAAGGCACTCCTGCTATCGCGAAGAAGGGTGGACCTCGACTGGGCAGAACGTTTTAAAGCGGGGTTTGAGTTTATTTCACCCATTTTTCACACGGCTTGGGCGATGTTTTGGAGCTTTTGAAGAGGGGATTTCATCATCAAGCATGAGATAAGTGATTCCTACTAGTTGTGAGTTAAATACAAGGTTTATACATGGATTTAGACATGAAATTTTGTAGAAATTTGGGGTTTGAAGAAAAACCTAGAAATTGGTATGTTTGATTTTTTACCACGAAAATGGTTATGGAATTGGATGAAAATTATATATTTGAGTTTTTGAGATTATGGATAACGATTCCCTTCGGAAATTCTGAAATCCGGGAATGTGGGCCCGGGGTAATTTTTAGGAATATTATCCTTTTGGATTGGGTAATTGAATTAATAGCCTCATTTCGAATTATTGAGCATGTACTAATTATTATATATAACATTTGGATAGTTTCAGATTTTCGGTACCGAATTAGGATTTTTACACGACATTGTGATCGGAAGTGGGCTTTGAGACAAGGTAAGTATCTTGTCTAACCTCGTGAGGGGAAAATTACTCCATAAGGAATTGAATTAATAATTGATGCTAATTGTGGGGGCTACGTACGCACGAGGTGACGAGAGTCCGTGCGTAGCTACTATTAATGCTAACGTCCGGGTAGTTTAGGACTCAAAGCATGAATTACTTGTATAAATTGTATCTTTTATTTAATTTAATTATTTGATATATATTGTAAATTGTTAGGGAAATACATTAAAAGATAAAAATCTCATATGCTTAATTTTTTATTTAAATTAATTAATTGTTAAAAGAAATTGTTCATCCTCTCGAATTGACCTTATATAAATATACAATCCTTCCTGAGGAACATAAAAAAATTTTCTCCTTTCTTGTGGAGCGGGCCGAACGCTTCGGCAGGATAGATGCATCTATGGATCGTGTCGCACGTCCCTCGGCAGTGTACACCACTCTAGGTCGGGCCGTACGATCACGGCGGAAATCGTGCCTAATAATAATTACACGATACCTTAATATTTTTATTCAGTTTGTGAAGCTAATTTGATAAATTGGAAGTTATTTGGAATTGTTGCATCTGAAGGAATTTAATTATTTATGTTGGTTAAATAGAATTATTGTTAACTCTGTGAATCATGTTAATTTAAATATTTCTATTTTCATGTTATTCAATATTATTGACCCATAGTGAGTGTCAAAGTCGACCATATCGTCTCTATCTCTTCGAGATTAGGTTTGATACTTACTGGGTATATATTATTTACGTACTCATGCTGCACTTGTTGCACATTTTATTGTGCAGGTACAGATAAGTCTAGCGACCTTGTGGGCGCAGAGGTGTGATTAAAATGCGGGGACATATGTGAGCTACATTCTGTATTTCGATCCTCAACCAACAGAGTCTCCTTTAAAATTATTTATATTTTGGACAGATGCTGTATTTTAATTTTTACTCCCTAGTTAATGCTCGTGCACTTGTGACGTCGGGTTCTGGGATGATTATGTGACATTTTGTATTGAAATTGGTAAACGTTAATGTTATTCCTAAAAGTTTATTTATTACTAGAAAATTGAAGGAAATTTATGTTTTTTAGAAATACTAAAAGAGGTAGAGGGCGGCTTAAGAAGTATTGGAGAGAGGTGATCAGACAGGATATGGCGAAGCTCCAGATTTCTGAGGACATGACACTTGATAGGAAGATGTGGAGGTCGAGTATTAGGGTTGTAGGTTAGGAGGTAGTTGAGTCGTGCCTTACTTCGTACTATTGTGGGACTATCCATTTAGGGGTTTTGTCTAAGATAGCTAGTGTCAATATTGTGACTTACTATTTCGCTTTT
>AWOL01S0042822.1:45111-63774 GCA_000715115.1 Nicotiana otophora
ACGTAAAAGGCAAATAAATCATAGAGGGAATCCATGATTTACTCGAATTTGGAGAAGATTGGGGACGTAGCTAGGGTTTCTGAAGAGAGAGGCGAGATAGAGAGAGTTTAGAGGCGGCGGGTAAAGGGGAAAAATGTGTTAGGGTTTTGTGTGAAAGAGGGTAATTAAAAAGGGGTTGGGTTATTTTGGGCCGTTGATCACTCGAGATCAACAGCCAGGATAGTAAAGAGGATGGGGCGGGTTATTCGGAGAGGATTGCCGGGTATTTTAAAAATGGGTAATTTGGTTTTGGGCTTGGGGTAATTGGGCTAAGGTTTGGGTGGTTTGGGTTCGAAAATGGATAAATATTGGGCTATTATTTAAATACCCCAAAATGTATCAAAAATAATTTATAAAAATGCTTAATAAATAAATTAAAATATTATTTATACACTGAAATACTTAAAATAATACATTTGTATTATAAAAATACAAAATGCTATTTTGACACAAATAATATAAAATGAAGAGCCTTTATGTATGAGTATAAGTCATTATCGCAAAATTAGATAAATAGCTAAAAAATGCTAATGTAATTTTATGAAATAAAATAAAATATTTGAAACATATATTATAGGTGCAAAAATGATAATTTTAGGTAACTAAGTCATCACAAAATAATTTAAAGGGATAATTACTAAATATTTAAATAATTTAAATACAGGAAAATTAATCTAAAGCTCTAAAAATTATGAAAAATTATAGAAAGTGCTTGTATAGGTTCGTAAACTAAATATTGATGCAAAAAATGCTATTTTGAAAAAAATATGTATTTGTTTTGAAAAATATGAGGGCAAAATTGGGCATCAACACAGTGCGAGCAGATTTTATGAAATATGTTAAAGAGAAAATATCGTTATTTGGTTCATAATGAGGTAATGGTCCTTGTCAGAAGGAGAAACTCAATAATATTTTGACTCGGCATTTGGTTATGAATTTCTACACATTGCTTCCCTCATGGAAGCATTTCAAGAGTTGCAACAGGACTTATATGTATCATGAAGTGTGTTGTGAACATCAGATTCGTGCAATTTCGGCTATTGTTATCAGGTGATGTTATTATGGTCATGTGAATGGAGCAGTGCATGGTCTAAATTCAACAAAGGTGTGCAATCCTGTTTTGGGGCGTCGTGAAGTGATTGATACGGTGCTCGTAGATTGGAAACAAGCATGGTGGAAAATTTCTAGAGGTTAGAATTGGGCTCTAATGCTTAATTGCCTAAATAAAGGGGAGCATCTTCAGATTGGCTCGAGCTAACGTGCTCAACTGGGTGTAGTATCACGGGTAGGTGCTGGAACAGTTAAACAGTAATTTTGGACAACTCTGGAACAACCCTTAGCACGTTTAAGGACGAACGTATATTTAAGTGGGAGAGAATGTAACGACCCAACCGGTCATTTTTACTGTTAGAACCACGTTCCCCTAAATAAGACTCCACGTATGTATTTTTACTAATTTATGACTTGAGGGGATGGTTGGTTCGGAATTTGAAAGTGATCGGGTTGAAATCAGAACAATTGGTCCCTTAATTTGGCTTTAAAAAAGGCAAGTTTGACTTTGATCAATATTTTGAGAAAATGACCTCAGAGTCGGGATTTGACGGTTCCAATAGGTTCGTATGATGAATTTGGACTTGAGTATATGATCAGATCGGGTTTGGGATGACCCGGGAGCATTTCAGCGCCTATTGTGGAAGTTGGCATTTTGGAAGAATTTTATAAATTTGGGTTGAAAGACATTTCAATGTTATCGATATCCATTTGGGATTTTGAGTCTGGGAATAGCTCGGTATAATTATTCCGGTATTGGGAGTGCATCCGAAAGTGGATTCAGAGGTCCGTAGATCATTTTTGAGTCATTTGGCGAAAGTTGGAAATTTGGATAATTTTGGAAGTTTGACCGGGAGTTGACTTTTTTATAACGGAGTCGGAACTCAATTCTGAAAATTTTCATAGCCCCGTTATGTAAATTATTACTTGTGTGCAAAATTTGAGGACAATCGGACGTGATTGGATAGGTTTCGACATCGATTGTAGAAGTTGAAGTTTTAAAGTTCATTAAACTTGATTTGGGGTGCGATTCATGGTTTTAGTGTTGTTTGATGTGAGTTGAGGTCTCTAGCATGTCCGTGTTATGTTATGGGATTGGTTGGTGTGATTGGACGGGATCCCGTGGGGTCGGGTGTATTTGGTGATAGTCTCGTGCCATTTTGCTTGGTTTCATGATTGCTGGTTTCTGGTGTCTGTGGCATGAACTGCGATCGCAAAGAGGAATACGCAACAGGTAAGTGGAGCAGGTAACGAATTGTTCTTCGCGTTCGCGGTCATAGGTATGCGATCGCACACTCTCCTGGGCTGGACCATCACGTTCGCGAGTAGGGCTATGCGTTCGCGTAGAGTTGTTTGGGGGCGGTTGTGAAATGTTCTATGCGGTCGCGATAATGGACCTGCGATCACGGTGTTGTGGGTAGTTGTGCTATGCAAACACAGTTGTTGTAAAGCGTTCGCGAAGAAGGAATGAGGGATGGCCTGATGCAACACATTTTCTCATCGCGATCGCGTGAGGAGGAGTGCGATCGCGAAGTATTGGGTTACAGAACGTCGTGTTCGCGTGGGCTAGTGTGCGGTCGCATAGAGAAAAATGCGGAGGCAGTGTGCTTAGCTTTCGCGATCGCGAAGGCACTCCCGCGATTGCGAAGAAGGGTGGACCTTGACTGGGCTGAACGTTTTAAAGCAGGGTTTGAGTTTATTTCACCTATTTTTCACACGGCTTGGGCGATTTGTCGGAGCTTTTGAAGAGGGGATTTCATCATCAAGCATGAGGTAAGTGATTCCTTCTAGTTGTGAGTAAAATACAAGGTTTATACATGGATTTAGACTTGAAAATTTGTAGAAATTTGGGGTTTGAAGTAAACCTAGAAATTGGTATTTTTGAATTTTTACCACGAAAATGGTTATGAAATTGGATGGAAATTATATATTTGAGTTCTTGAGATTATTGGTAACGATTTCCTCCGGAAATATTCCGAAATCCAGGCACGTGGGCCCGGGGTGAGTTTTAGGAATATTACCATTTTGGATTGGGTAATTAAATTAATAGCCTCATTTCGAATTATTGAGCATGTACTAATTATTTTGTATAACATTTGGATAGTTTAGGATTTTCGGCATCGAATTGGGATTTTTATACGACATCGTGATCGGAAGTGGGCTTTGAGACGAGGTAAGTCTCTTGTCTAACCTCGTGAGGGAGAAATTACCCCATAAGGAATTGAATTAATAATTGTTGCTAATTGTGGGAGCTACGTACGCACTAGGTGACGAGAGTACGTGCGTAGCTACTATTAATGCTAAAGTCCAGGTAGTTTAGGACTCAAAGCATGAATTACTTGTGTAAACTGTATCTTTTATTTAATTTACTTATTTGATATATATTGTGAATTGTTAGGAAAGATATTAAAAGATGAAAATCTCATATGCTTATTTTTCTGTTTAAATTAATTAATTGTTAAAAGAAATTATTCATCCTCTCGAATTGACCTTATATAAATATACACTCATTCCGGAGGTACATAAGAAAATGTCCTCCTTTCTTGTAGAGCGGGCCAAATGCCTCGGCAGGATTGATGCATCTATGGATCATGCCATACGTCTCTCGGCAGTGTACACGACACTCTGGATCGGGCTGTACGACCATGGTGGAAATCATGCCTAATAATAATTACACGATACCTTGATATTTTAATTCAGTTTGTGAAGCTAATTTGATAAATCGGAAGTTATTGGGAATTGTTGCATTTGAAGGAATTTAATTATTTCTATTGGTTAAATAGAATTATTGTTAACTTTGTGAATCATGTTAATTTAAATATTTCTATTTTCATGTTATTTAATATTATTGACTCATAGCGAGTGTCAAAGTCGACCATCTCGTCTCTGCCTCTTCGAGATTAGGCTTGATACTTACTGGGTACACGTTGTTTACGTACTCATGTTGCACTTGCTTCAGATTTTATTGTGCAGGTACAGATAAGTCTAGCGGCCTTGTGGGCGCAGAGGTGTGGTTAAAATGTGAAGACTTAGGTGAGTTGCATTCTGTATTATGATCCGCAGCCAACAGAGTTTCCTTCAGAGTTATTTATATTTTTCCTGTCTAATTTGTATTCTGAACAGATGCTGTATTTTAATTTTTACTCTCTAGTAAATGCTCGTGCACTTGTGACACCGGGTTCTGGAATAATTATGGGATGATTATGGGATATTTAGTATTGAAATTGGTAAACGTTAATGTTATTCCTTAAAGTTCATTTATTACTAGTAAATTGAAGGAAATTTATGTTTTTCAGAAATACTAAAAGATGATTTAATTAACTATTTATTTTTGACTTGCCTGACAGCGGTGTCCGGCGCCATCACGACCTTTAATAGATTTTGGGTCGTGACAATTATTACCTACGTACATATCATAAAGCTTGTTCCCAGAGATTCATGTTGGGAATAAACCCCCTACAAAAATAATAATCACGGTAATCATAACGGAACAATAACATTGTACCGAGATACAGTAAAAAAAAAAAAATAAGGACATAAAGATTTTAACGTGAAAACCCCTTTTGAATAAGGGGGAAAACCACGAGCTCGAGAGGATCAAAGTAATCCACTATAATGAGGATCTTTATACCCAGTAGTCCCGAGTAAAGTTCTCCAGGGACCACTACACACTCAAAAGAATAACCCTCTTTTAAGATTCTCTTCTCACTACAATATTGCTCACACTCTCTATTTTCCCTAACAGATTACACCGCATGTGAATATCTCACACTGCTCTCTATGCTCTCAGATATATTTCTCTCTGAGATTGGTGTGATGAAATGAGAAGCTGAAGGCTTCTATTTATAGGAAGAATGCCGCAACTTTTAACCAATCAAAAGTTAGTTTCCTGCAACTTGTGATTTGCAATTTTCAAATCGAGACCCAAAACCAATTTTTGGCCAAAATCTGTTTTGGCATCTATTCCTTATTTTTTCTCTTTTTTCTATTAATGGGTGTGACCCCATCAATTAAACCTTTAAAGAGAAGCAATTACATAGAAAACGACCACCATTATTGTCGACGAAGAACTTCAAGTTCTGTCCTAAACCTCTAACTACAAAAGTCAAATCGGATGATTCAGACAAAAATTAAAAGAGGAGCAGACCTGAAAGTAACAATACCCAGTTGAGAAGATGGCGAGAATTGAAAAAAGTATTGTTTGAGAATTCTGGGGGAGAATTTGAACAAGTATAAGGAAAGAGAAAAGGTAAAACGATCAATCATTTTACAACCTAAAGAAGATTTCGAAACAATTGAAAACAAAGTACACTTCAAATAATGGAATAAGGGAGGTGAATGAGATATGTCGCTCTTCTAGAATTCTGTGAGTGTTAGCGTTGGGAAAAGCCATCTGGACAAAGAACTTTTATGATTGAGCTAAATGACAACTATATCCTTGGTCGACCATCATCGCTCTTCTATATATAACTAGTTGTGAGGAGCATGTGCTGAGCCCGGGCCCAAGCCCGCTTGAGGAAAAGGTATTATCATCATCATGCCCAGTAAAATCTCATTAGTAGGGTCTGGGTAGAGTAGAGTGTACGCAGACCTTACCCCTACCCTGAAAAGGGTAGAGATATTGTTTCCGGGAAACTCTCGACTCAATAGAAGAGACAATAATATCAGAAAAGAAACAAAAGAAAAGGCATATAACAACAAAAGATGCCAGAAAGAGAATAACAACAACGAATAAGTGAAAATACAGTAACACAAAACTATGCAAAACAACAATATGAACACAACATAGACCGCTAACAAACCTAAATAAAACTCTATCAGACTACCCGGTATAAAGAGGGAAGAACTCTCGACTACCCCCTAGTCTACCACCCTAATGCTCGACCTCCACATGTTCCTATCAAGAGCCATGTCCTCGAAAATCTGAAGCCGCACCATGTCCTGCCTAATCATCTCGCTCCAATACTTCTTAGGCCGCCCTCTGCCTCTTCTCGTAGCTCCCAAAGCCAACCGCTCACACCCTAACCGGGGCATATGTGGTTCTCCTCTGTACGTGCCTGAACCACCTAAGCCTCGCTTCCCGCATCTTGTCGTCTACGGGGCCAATGCCACCCTCCCTTGAATATCTTCATTCCTTATCTTATCCAGTTTAGTATGCTCACACATCCATCTCAACATCCTCATTTCAGCTACTTTCATCTTCTGGATATGTGAATTTTTCACTGGCCAACACTCAACCCCATACAACATAGCCGGTCTAACCACCGCTTTGTAAAACTTACCTTTGAGTTTCGGTGACACCTTCTTGTCACACAAGACTCCAGACGCTAACCGCCATTTTATCCACCCCACCCCAATATGATGCGTGACATCCTCGTCGATATCCCCATCTCCCTAGATCGTTGACCCTAGGTACTTGAAATTTTCTCTCTTGGGGATGACTTGTGAGTTGAGCCTCACTATCATGTCTGCTTCCCCTATCACGCTGTTGAACTTACACGCTAGATATTCCGTCTTTGTCCTACTCAACTTAAAACCTTTGGACTCTAGGGTCTGCCTCCAAACCTTCAGTCTCTTATTAACGCCTCCTCACGTCTCATCATTCAGAACTATATCATCAACGAACATCATACAACATGGCACCTCCCTTTGAATATGGTGTGTCAGGGCATCCATTGCCAGAGCAAATAAGAACGGACTAAGAGCAGATCCTTGGTGTAACCCCATAACCTCCGGAAACAGCTCTGAGTCACCTCTCGTAGTCCTGACCCGTGTCCTAGCTCCATCATACATATCTTTTATCGATCTAATGTACGCTATCGGCGCCCCTTTCACCTCCATGCATCTCCGAAGCACGTCCCGGGGGACCTTGTCGTATGCCTTCTCTAGGTCAATAAACACCATGTACAAATTTCTCTTCCTATCAATGTACTGTTCCACCAACCTCCTCATAAGGTGGATAGCTATCGTATCACTTGAGGAAAAGGTATTATCTTAATTCATTTTAGTGATATCCTATGAATGGTGGAAAATTATAATGTTCAAATACTTGCAGTTAAACTAAAATCAGTTTCAGTGTAGCACTAAAAATTGATCAAAATGAACAAGTTGTATTAGTCAAATCAAAGGATTACTACTGCAATTACTTCTAGACGTCAAAAGTTAACAAGGAAAAACAATATTAATATCTAATAAAATCTACACTTTTACCACTTAATAACAGAACATAACTATGTAGAACCCAGAGAAAAAAATTCACAACAATTCATCTTCTTCTTGATGGCTACCTGCTTTATTTTCCAACCCACTTTGACCTTCCAAATAACAATACTTTCCTTAACTCTCTCTTCATTACATACATTTTTTCCTTCAATATCCACGGCCAAAATAATTAAAGAAAAGATGAAAATGACCATGTAAACACACAGCCTTCTTCAATATTGCTAAAACTTGTTAAACTAAAAATGTGACAAACTCATAATTTCAACCCAATTGCAATATTTTAACAATTGATTAAAATCAAAAGGTTTTATTAGTCAGATCAAATGATTACTACTGCAACTATCACGAATGAATTCACGAATCAAAAGGTCTTTAAATGTGTTAGATCTTAAGATTAAACGTGTTCTAGTGAATCCATGAAGTTTGTCTAATATTATACAATGGATAGTATTGGAGCGAGCTAAACTCACCGAAAGCATTATTCCGGCCACAAAACTCCTCGCTGGATTCAACCTTGCAAGCGTGACGACCCGGGGAGAGACTTTGCTTCTCACAAATGCTGAAGGAGTAATAAAATTAACTCTCTTCGAAGTAGTATATGGTGTCATGGGATACAACATCATCCTGGGAAGGCCATGGTTACACGAGAAGAAAGGTCTATTCTCAACATATCACCAATTGCTAAAGTTTCCAACGCCTGAAGGAATCAAGCAGATAAGGGTGATCAACTAGCAGCAAGGGAGATGAATACAATTTCGGTTTCCAGTAGCGAAGGAAAGTAGCACGCGGCGTAGCAATTATAGGAACCGACACCTACTCCCGAGCTAGAAAAAGTTAGCCCGGGAACAGAGTCACCGAAACATTATGAAGTGCCGAGATATTTCCAAGTTCCAGAAGAGACGGACGCAATGAAGTCCACGGCGGAAGAACTGGATTGAGTTGCATTGTCCGAAGAATTCCTAGAAAGAAAATTCCACTTGGGAATGGGACTGCACCCGGAGCTCAGTTATGGTTTTATTGAATTCCTTAAATTTAATGGCGATTGTTTTGCATGGTCGCACGAGGATATGACAGGTATCCCAACGGAGGTAGCCGTACACAAGTTGAGCTTGGATCTCAGCGTACCTCCGGTAAGACAAAAGAAACGCCCTATTGCCGAGGCCAGAAACAAATTCATCAAAGAAAAGGTAACCCACTTGCTTAATATCGTTTTGATTCGAGAGGTAAGATATCCGGACTAGCTAGCTAATGTAATAGTAGTTCCTAAGAAGAACAATAAATTTCGCATGTGCGTAGACTATTAAGACCTTAATAAGGCGTGCCCAAAAGACTCGTTCCCACTACCAAATATCGATCAAATGATTGATTCCACGGCGGGGAATGAGTTAATGAGTTTCCTAGATGCTTATTCCGAGTACAACCAAATTAAGATGAACCCAGAGGATTAGGAAATGTCATGCCCCATACCTGAAGAGGCATGGCTTGCACCCGGTGCCATAGTTGGCCCGAGCGTACCACTCTGTAACTATGAACTCTGGAGGGGTAACCCTCACTTACGCTGATGAGACCATATTCTGAATCATCTGAAAATAACGTCTATAACCAGCAATACCAAACTAAACATCTACATAGGGCTGGTAAAGCCACAATACCGATATTAAAAAATATACAGGACTCGTCTACAAGCCTCTAGGGATAACTGAACTGTATCATAGTCGGGATACGGCCTCGACCTACCCATCAAACCTATATACATAAAATGGACTCCAAGGTATAGACCTGGTAACTCCGAGGAAGTGGAGCTTACCAACCAAGATGATGTTTGACTTTGTCTACTTGGAAGGTCTATTCAGCTATCTATCAGGACCTACAGGCATGAAATGCAGCGTCCCCAAGAAAATGGACGTCAGTACAAAATAATGTATCGAGTATGCAAGGCAACAAAATAACTGAAAGCTGAAACTGAACTGATAATATAATAAGTGAAAGTACTTGGGAGTCAAATATAATTTGAAAATATGCTTACATGCTGATACTGACTCATCTCTCTCAATATAGTAAGTAAACTAGCTGCCCGGGCCTATAAGGCTCGGTATGTGTAACTGCTTTGCCGTAGTAGGCTAGCTCATTGGTGCTCGGCCATACTAGGATATGTATCTCGGTCATTCTGGGCACTCTCATAGGTGGTCGAACATAGTAGGCTCGGTATATAACTTACCATCTGATCAGAGGTTGCCCAATAGGGGCCTGCCCACCGATTATAGCTCGGTGGGGGTAAAAGTATTGTAATACTCTCTCTCTCTCTCTCTCTATATATATATATATATATATATATACTCTCTGCTCTCTATACTGAAAGAAGAAAATACTAAACTGAATATAAATTCCCGATAAGGGAGAATATTGTAACTTATGAGACTAGGATAATGTACATAAATTCAGGAGTACGAAATTCTCTTTATGTATCGTTATGAAACGCATGTAGTTACGAGATCATGCCAAAAGAAAGAAAGGATTTAGCCTTAACATACCTTAACCTCGTTGAGTCCTTAATAACTTCCAAGAAACTCTCCAAACAACTCAACTCAGTCTACCATAGCATAAGGAGATTCAAAATTGGTGCTGAGTAAAGGCTAAGTCCGTAACTTTAGCTAGTAGCTCGTTTATGTAAATTTGGGAAGAATCTACCCTGTAACAATGGCTTTCTCCAATAACACATACCAGCAGCCCAACAACACCAATCAATCTACACAACAACAAGTGCACAAACGCCACACACAAAACTGCTATTTAACACGACGAGCGGCAAGCTTGGATTGGAACCAAACCCCAACTCCTTTTCCCATCTCCCATGTACTTACAACACCATAAACATGTCCAGTATATAAACATATATATTGACATTACATTCCAACCTTATATCCACCATAAAAGTAACATCAAATAGCCTCACAAGATTAAAAAATGACATGAACAACTTCTAGGTATTGTGTGGCTGTTTCTTCTCCTATTTACAACATCATCAACATACTCAACATATTTACAAGAATAAAAACCCAAGAACATTATAACCAAGCTATTATCCATGATTTTCAGCCATATGAAGTCATATACACAACTCCAAAATAGTCCAATAACAAACAACAATTCCTTATACAACTTCAAGTTCTATCTTGTAATTCTTCATCCAAATAACTTAACCAACACATATATAAGATAAATCCCAATAAATATGGTGTTATACATACGTTAAATAATCTGAAAAAAACTTGAACCAAAACTTCCCTTAGCTTACAAGCGCCCTTAATCACATCACAACACCATAGAGACTCTTTTCTTCGCTTAGGCTAACCTTTGAGGATAGGTTTAGGTAAAACACCCTTGGATTCGGCTTGGAACCCTTGAGAACTGGTAGAGAGGTGTTGAGAGAGTTTAGGAACGTCCTTGGTTGAAAATGACCAAAAATAAGCCGTCCAAGCCCTTAAAAATGTTCAAGGGTCATCCACCGCCTAAGTGGTTCCCATTGGGAGCTGCTTGCGCGGTCTCGCGAAAATGCGCATATATCTATACTCTTATGTTGTATTGACAAATGGTTTAATCCGTTAGAAACTAGACTCATAGATATTCAATTTGGTCAGTGGATCATCTCGTAATTCCAAGTATATTGGGAGAAACACTCAGCTACATTTGACCTAATTGTCAGCTCATTTATGAATGTAACTTGTGATGACCTTTTCCAATTTTTGTTCCACAACTCGCTTGACCTCAAAACATAACACACGACTATCATAACATAATCTCCTAATAATTTTAAGCACCCTAGTCTCACCCCAAAAGTACATGTTATAACATTCCCAACTTGTCGACTTTCGACGAAACTTATTTTCTTCAATTTGTTTAGCTTCTAAGCCTTCAAACGCTCTTGGTACTTGGTATTCATGATCTTAAATTGTAACCTCCACGTTAACATGATTAACTAACTTTGTAAGCAATTGCATTTTTGATCCTACATAAATTGACTTACGACGTATTCTTACGTACGAAAACAAGGGGTGTAACATCATTCCCCCCTTGGAACATCCATCCCCGAATATTGGCTGATGCGCTTAACAGTCTCATAACCCATTGTTGTTACGAATATTTTATTATTGTCCTTGCCATCTAGGCAACTGTTCTGTGAATAAATCTGAAGGCCAGGGCATTCCCCCCTTTAGGCCTTTTTCTCACATCACAACTTATTGTCGGAATTCTTCCAATCTCATAACTGTTGCGACCTTCTGTCATGCAGCCTCTATGACTTTGTCCTTGTATGTGCGCCTATGTGACTCTTCTATCCTTTTTCCTCCAGCTTTTAGCCAATCTCTAGTCCTCACTTTAGGAACATATACATAACTATAATAAGTTGTTCCTTCCGGTATATATAAGTGTACGGAAGTTCTTCGCTCGGTACTTTGTCGAACTTACGACTGTTGCTATATCTTGTTTTGTAGCCTTGTGTATCTATCCTTATGGTTTTACTACATACAGGTAGGTTATACTATACCATAACACTTACTTCGGTTTATTATTACCGAGGTTTGCTACCCAACTCCAGGTTACTCTCTCATTGCTTATCTTATATGTATAAATCTAAGTCCTTTAGTTCTTCCTCATTATTGTTCATTTTAAGAATGATGGCCTAATCTCATCTCATACTTTGGAACTTTTATCTGCCTATTGTTGATTTACCTTAATGTTGATCTATAATCTACCACTAATAACTTGAAACCTCTTACGTAATACATTATCGTTAGGGCTCACGTCTCATCGGGGAACATCTGAAGTCATTTGCATGATCCACCTATGGACGATATAATACTTCATTAACCGTATTTCACAGCATCCCAACGTGATTCATCTTATGGGGGTATTCTAATCCTGTGCAATTCATGAATTCCCTTTTTCTCTCAATCATTACTCAATCGAAGGACTAAATGTCATCCACTTATCATTTATCACAATTACACCCTTATTCTACTATCAGGGCATCATTCCCTCCTTTCTAAATGCTCTTAGTCTTAAATTTCTCCGAGTTCATTCAGGTTGTACTGAGTTTTTTTATAACTTACAGAAACCATCAGTTCTGTTGTTTTGATGTGTTTAATCCCGAGGAGTTACCTATTCTCGTCACCTTCTTACTTACCTTTTCTTATCCTTACTCCCGTCTACCTAAAACCTTGTCGCTATACCATACTTTAGCTTGCAACCTACACATATCTATTTATACTACTCACAACCTTCCTTTAACTTGATAGCACCACAAATTTCCTTATGTTATTTTGGAACCTCAAGCGAGACATCACGTCGTCTATAACTCTTCTTTACTCTCTTAACTAGTCCTCTCGGTACCTAGAAATCATAGGGTAGAAGATATGTCACTAAAGACAATTGTCATTTGTGAATACTATATCACAACGCTTCTAACCCTCTATTTGAAGTCTGGACTATTCACAACCTTCTGCACTTTAGTATTTCGTACCTTATTCACCTTTACCTTACTTACCTTTAAATCTAGTATTGTATTTTCTATTTCTTTCATAACTACCCTTCGACATAGGTTGAATTCACATCCATAACTTGAAGCTCTACTATAATACTTGCACCTCTGATGCATATACAATCCAGTGGGAGCTTCATACTTATTCATTATGAGGCTGGTACTTTTCTAACTGGCTTTATCGTAGAGCCGTTATAGAATATATGGTTGCTGTACTATCTCTCTTATACCTCTTATATTGAGAGTGATTTTGCAGTGTTTTGAATCACGATTTCTATATTTATCTAGGTCTAATAATAAGACTCCTGATTCACTTAGCTGATGTAACTCTTTAGTTTTCTCTTCTCTCTCAGCTTTTAAGTAGGCTTAAGCTATCTTGCGATATGTGGCTCAGGTATTGGTTATTACTTTCGCCTTTGGTGGATGCTAGGGAACATCCATAATATAATCTTCTAACAATTCAAGCCTTTGTTTGTGAAGTGGACTCAACTTTTTCTTTTAACTTATATTGGAGTCTCCTATAGCTGTAGGAATGTCAACATATATGCTGCATGGATAATACTCTGAAATCTTAAGTGCGTTCATAATGTAACTAAATCTGGGCCATTGATCGAATAATTCCTTTCGTGCCTTCTCAGCTTTATTTAAAAGTAAGCAATTACTTTTCCTGGTCGTTCTGCCACTTGTTGTATAAGTACTTGGCTTATCATAGTGTCCACACTTATTGGAATTTCGTGCAACTCATATGATCTCTAATATTACTTCTTTTTTTCGTTCATTAGCCACGATAAGTGCCACTTTGTTATGGAGTTTATACAATGTTGTAGTTAGACTGTTATTATAAGATCATTTCCTCTTTAGGTCATTATGCTTAGCTTGAAGCCTTCTTCCTTATTTTCCCAGCTAGTCTTTCATTGCATTGCTTAGGGAAGACCCTCTGATTCTTGTAAAGCTGCGAGCTTATCACATTGTATACCCCACGAAATTTCTGATGTTCTTACTCGCCTATCATTAGCCTTAGTTACTTACCTCCAGCCCTTGTGCTTGTAAGGTTGCTTCTGAATTGAAATTTTGATTGTCTCCCTAGTGGCACTCTCTTTTATTTCCGTAACACTTATATGGTACCTTTTACTATTCCAACTCCTATCTGAATATTTCTCAAGGATTACGATGTCATATCTGCGAGACTGAATTTCCTATATTGGGTTTCACTACTTTTATCTTGCATGATCTACTAATTTATCTGAGACCTCTTGTCTAGCCATAACTAAGCTCTTCCTCAATCAACTATTAACTACTCGTCAGTCCATGCTCATATTTATATTTTGCGTAACCACTCTCGGGTTATGTCTTTTGTCTTAACTTACCTTTTGCACCGGCTCCTAATGTATCAAGTGTTCATTCGCACTTATTTATCAATAACATCTAGTGTGGGAACCCTTACTGCCTCTCTCCATCACCGTGCTTCCATAATGTTCTGGAGTCGTAGCATATCTGTAGGATATGAATAAATGCAATATCATTCCTTTCGCCATTGTACCGCATTCTTCCTTTACTATTCCATAGTTACCTGAACCTCTTAACTACTACTTAATACCATATCACACCATCTTTCCCCCTTTAGGGAGTATTAACATTTAATGCTATGAAGATTTACTTATAAATATTTTACCTCTTCATCTTCGATGTCTTTTCATGTCTTCACTTACTCTTACTCGCCTTGCGGTAACCCTTCTATGCCCCATATAACTGAATTTCTTATGCACGAGGGTGACACCTAGTATAACTGGCACACTTAGTCCCTTAAGAGTAACTATGCTCACAGTGCTTGCTTTAGGGAAGCATCTTCCTAGATGACCTTTAAAGGCTATTCTTCCGTTGTCCATTCTATTATTGACGGAACGTGATCTCTTAAATTCTCATGATGACGACTATTATCAAATCCTTTGGTCCCTAAATCATGTTCAATTTGTTTTTGTTTACTAGCCCATACTAATTTCTATTACTCCAGAAGTTTAACTTAGCCTTCTAGTAATCATGTTGGAGTCACCATCCTCAAAATAAGGATATGACTTTATGGCTTATACTCTTTATGGTCTCAAGGCCTGTCACCTCTTGTCTTTTCCTTCACTTGACTATAAACTCTGTCATCCTATCATATTTTGATTTACCATTATCACCAATTTATCACATCTCACTCATAATACTTCATTTACTATCTTCTTATTCTCCTGTTAATATCTCTATCTATTACCTTATTCTAAAAACTTCAACAAAATATTCTTTCGCTTTTAGCTCCTCTTGCCCCATTTACTGGCTCTTCGGGTTGTCTAACATTCTCTCTTGACTAGGGATGGGAGACATACTAAGGTAAATAATTATCCCTTCTAGGATTCCACTGCCTATCTTTTGAAATTTTTGAACATTTTAGTATTCATATCTGACTGTTCTATTCTAGAGTGCACCATCTGAGTGTCTCACAAGGAGATATATTACCATGTTTGCACTATGCTTCAGAAATGTTAGCTAATGATAACAATCCATCCACCATTTTGGGTTACTCTAACCCCAGCTGGATCCTGATATCCCATCTTTCTCTTATACTATAAATGTTAGCTCCCATAGGGCATAACTGAGATAGGTGTGGCCAATTGTATATACCTTTGTTATTGTTGAAGGTAACTTAGAATGCTTATATTTCTCTACTTGAATTGTAAATACTAATAGTCTCCACTAACTAGGTACCTCGTACCCTCCTTCACCTTGCTTCTGTTATGTAACGACCCGATCAGTCATTTTACTTTTTAGAAACTCGTTATCCTAAATAAAATTCCATGTATATGCTTTTACTGTCTTATGACTTGCGGGATGGTTATTTCGAGATTTGGAAGGGTTCGGGTTGAAATCGGAATAATTAGTTCCTTGAGGTCGGCTAAAAAGGCTAAGTTTGCCTTCGGTCAACATTTTGAGAAAATGACCTCGAAATCGGAATTTGATGGTTTCAATAGGTTTGTATGATGATTTCAAACTTGGGAGTATGCTCGGACTGGGGTTTGGATGACCCGGAAGCGTTTCGGCGCCTAATATCGAAAGTTGGTTCTTTTAAGGTTTTTGAAGTTCTTTAAATTTGGTTTGTAGTAGGTTTTGGTGATATAAAGGTCCGAATGGTATTATGAGACTGGGAGTAGTTCTGTATGGTGATTTAATACTTTCCTGCAAAATTTGGTGTCATTCCGAGTAGTCTAAGTATGATTCGGTGCTTTCAGAGCATTTTGGAAACTTGAAGTTCATATTTTGATTCAATTTGGTTTTAGGGTGCGATTCTTAGTTCTGTTATTGATTTCATATTTCGAGAGTTTGAGCAGGTCCGTATCATGTTTACAGACTTGTTGGTACCTTTGGACGGGGTCCCGAGTGCCCCGGGTGAGTTTCGGACCGCTCAGAACAAAGTTGGAAAAACCATAAATTCCAGTTCTGGTTTCCTTCTTCTCGAACGCGGAAAGACTCTCGCATTCGCGATGAAGGAATTTGGGCTCAGGGTTTTATGCTATGCGTTTGTGATAGCTAGTCCGCATTCGCGAAGATCTGGGACATGTAACCTTCGCATTCGCGTGAGGCGACTCGCGTTCGCGTAGAGGAGCCTGGGTTGGGCCTGGGTCGCTATTATTCTTCGCGTTTGCATTCCCACTGTCGCGTTCACGATGAGTCATCTCCAGGGGGCCAGGGCCATTTGCCTTCGTGAATGCAAGGCCTCTTCTGCATTCGCGAAAAAGGAGGCAGCTGGGCAATGTGTTTTAAAATCGGGACTTGGGCATTTTTGGGGGCGTTTATTGCACTCTTGGGCGATTTTAGAGCTTTAAAGAAGGGGATTTCAACCTAGCTTTTGAAGGTAAGTAATTTCCACCTAATGTGAGTTTAATACATAGATTATGGGTAGAGTTTAACATGACAATTTATGAAAATCATGTGTTTAGATGAAAAACCTAGGTTTTGATAAAATGAGATTTTACCACAAAAATGGTTATGGAATTTAGTGAAAATCATATATTTTAGTTCATGAGGTTATGGGTAACAACTTTCTTCGAAAATTTCTGGAATTCGGGCACGTGGGCCCGAGGGTGAATTTTAGGAATCTTACATTTAGGGTTGGGTAACCTCTTTATTAGTTTGAATACAAACTTTTGAGCATGTATTGATTAGTTTATATACTATTTTATTAGTTTTGGATTGTTCGGCACCAAATTGAGAGTTTGAGCATAATCTTAGACCGGGAAGTAGGCTGCTTTGAAATGAGGTACGTCTTTTTTCTAACATTGTAAGAGGAAATTTACCTTATAGGTTAATCAATTAGTGTGTGTTTCTAATTGTAGAGGGGCTACGTACGTACGAGGTGACAAGAGTCCTTGCGTAGCTACTAATTATGCTATAGTCCGAGTAGTCTAGGACCCATATCATGTTATACTTGAAATGGTTGTGCCTTTACTTGTTAATTGGATTGCTTAAGTCGTATTTCAAAATCTATAAAAGAATTTTAAAGGGTTAAGTTCCACTTATTTGAGGTTGTGAATAGAACACTTGACTGTTATTAAAAAACTTGTGTTTCTTCAAAGTATTTTCTGTCGTGGTGTGAGTCGAACGCCTCGGTAGCAGATAGATGCATCTATGATTCGCGTCGTGCGACCCTCGATAGTGCACAGTTTAAATATTATTATGTTGGTTCGGGTCGTACGACCTTGGCATTATTTGCACATGAAAAACTCTTGGGACTTCTCATAATTGATATTGCATAAATGTTTTGATGATATAAATCGTTAAATGATGAAAGATAACTTTGGGATTTAATATTTGTGAAAAGGATATTTATCATCTCTTGTTATTGAGTTTTCAGTATATTTTCTATAATCCATGCTTAGTTATAATTTTGACTTATTATCACTAGCCTTTAAAAGTGTCAAAGTCGACCCCTCATCACTACTTCTTCGAGGTTAGACTGGATACTTACTAGGTACATGTTATTTTATGTACTCACACTACACTTCTGCACTTAAATGTGCAGGATCTGAGGCAGGTGCATCTGGATATCCGTCTGGCGTGCATACTTGATCCTGGTTTGAGATTTCACGGTGAGCTACCCTTCCGAGCTGTTCAACAGCATGCCAGAGTCTCTCTTTTGATTTATTTTCTGTCTATTCTATTTCAGACAGTAAAGTAGAAATCTTTTGTATATTCTACTAGTTGCCCACATACTTGTGACACCAGATCTTGGCACACACTAATAGACTTGTGATTTTGGTTTTTTTCCTATGGTTATAGATACATTTAGTTGCTTTTGTTACATCCCGCATTTTCGTATGTTAAAGTTTCCTCGTAAGGTAATCGACGTAAAGTTCGGGAATGAGATTATTTTGAGATTATAAGCATTATGTTACATCTCGCATTTTTCTTACATTAAAGTTTTATCTTCAGTTAATTGACGTAGACTCGGGATGAGATTTTCTTGAGATTATAAGCAGTATGCTATTTCAAATACGTGATGAGAAAATTCGTGAAAGAGAGAAGGTAAGCAAATAAAAGAAAATAAGTTTCGTTGAAGTTTGGCAATTTGGGATAAAATACGGTTCAAGCTATAATACCCCGTATTTATGGACTAGTGCCATACAAGGTACCATATTACCATGATAGTGTGATATATAAAGTGTATTAAAAACGAGGAGTGTTTTAAGTAATTTGATAATTCTTAATTATGTGCGTAATTGGTTAATTATCGGATAACGGGATATTACCTAATTAACTAATAAGTTATGGGATAAGATTAA